>VOQJ01043027.1:0-14706 GCA_015052665.1 Apistogramma diplotaenia
GGGATCAGGACCATCCGGCTTTCCGGGTGTGTCTTAGCCTCTTCCGTCAGCCTCTAGCAGCTGGTTCATTTGTGCTGCCAGGCGCTCGTGGAGTGCAGTTAGCTTCTTTAGCCTTTAGGTGTGACTCATGGCAGGGCCTGGTGCTGTCCAACTCTTCTTATGTGAGACCCTTTCTTGTATGTCTGCCACTGTGATGGTTACTGGATCCTGTTCAGGGAGGTTGCTGTGGTCTGCTCTTAGATCCACCAGCCACTGAGCATTAGCGTTGTGTGTCGCATCCCTCTCCCATATGCTCTTCCAGTATTCCTCCATCTCCAGCCTAGTGGGGGTGCTGTTCTCATATTGTTCCCCTGTCACCGAGAGTACACCTTGGATGGTTCAGTGGAGAACATCTGGTTCATTGGCTGGCTTCTGTCTCTCTGGTACACCACTTTAGTCTTTGCTTGGCAGCCTCTGAGGCCTCAGGTATGGACCGCCTGTTCCTGGGCAGCCCTTTCTGCACTCTCACTCCCTTACATGCTGCCTTGATCTTCCAACTGTTGGAAGGATATGTGTGTTCCTTTGAGATTTTGAAGATGCCACCAAGGTACCTCAAAGCTATCTACTTGGAGACCAAGACGACTGGCTGAAACTGGGGGTACTGCCTGATCAGCTACAGCACGCTGACTTGTATGTTTAAAAGATTGGTCGGTAACTCCCCAAAACACTCCAAATATTAGCAGGATGTTCAATTCATTCTTCAATCTTTAGGCGAACTTTGCATCAGCCTTTGAAGGAAACTGATTCTAGAGTCAGAATGAACAACCTCAACACCACGTGGAAGCACCAGACTGAGGCTGACAAACAGAGCGGAGTGAAAAAGAAAAGACACTGACTCAAAAAGGAGGTTTCCTGTCATCGTTATGGTAACACAGCCTCTCTATCAAAAAATGCAGAAATTGTGTTTAATTTCTCCCAAACAAATAAAGTGTCAAAGCTCAGTTCAGGAGCGACACGTATCAGACAAAAAGCTGAAGATGATCAGGAAATGGATGGGGAAGAGAAGTAATCCATATGAACCAATGGGTAACCGACTCAGATTTAAGAGAAAATTATTATGAAGGTACCTCTATGTGTATAATGAACACATGAAAATCTGATGTGATTCTGTTTCTTCTTTAAATTATGCTGGAAAAAGAGAGATAATAGAGGGCGCTATTGCCCAAAACACCTATATTTTAAATGATTATAAAACAAAGAAGGAGATGTAAGTATAAATTTTGAGGAAATGTAGTTAAGATATGTAAAATTATGTTAACTAGGGGCCCAACTGGACAGGCAAAAACGAGCAAGAAGATTTTTTCACTGGGAACCCTTTTCTGAGTCCCATAATTCCAATTTTCTGCTTTCTACACAGCTAATCTTCCCCAAACACACACACCTGTCCTGCAATAATAGGAATATGGCATTAAGTGATCTCTGAGAGCGATCCTGGCATCATGGGAGGACTTTGCACTCTGAATTTTGGATTTTTGCCTGCAAAAATATTGGTTCTAAAATGGTTAATAACTTGAGAGAGAGATGTTACAACATTTATGCCAGATTCTGAAAGCCTGGGTGAAAATTACACGGGACACAATTTTTCAGGCTAAGCATATTATTCATGTAGGAGATGTTGCCTGTTGAAATATTTTTTAAAATTTCACAAGGTCAAATATAGGGCACAGCACCCAGTGTAGTAGTGGACTCAAAAAGCAACAGTGGATGGAAAATGGACGGCTTCCGAGAAGTAGATTCTTTTGATGACAAGTGCACAGATTTTCAGGCATTGAATATGCTTTTACAATAATGTGTAATCAGGGGTACACTGTGGAATTATATTTAGGTCAAAAGTCACACACGGGGAAAAAAAAACATAATTCATGCAAACGAAGTCATTCTGTGAGTGCAGGTATTCATTCCTCCTGAGGAAATTCATCACCCTGCGTGTGTGCAACTCAGCAGCCACACACACGTGTTTGCTTAAACCTACTAAACAGAATTAGATTAATATAAAATATAAATAAACTAATGGATTAGATTCATTGTCATTGCATATGTCACAAGTACAGCACAACAAAATGCAGATTGCATCTAACCAGAAGTGCTTGAGCAGTGATTAAATAAAGAGCAGATGACACAGTACGTACACAGGTTATGTTTAAAGGTTATGGCTATTTATACAGACCATGAAAAGTCCATTTGCTGGGAAATTAAGTCTGATTTAGCTACAGTGAATTATCTCCAGGTGTGGTGTACACCTTAGTAAGTCTGAAGTATATTTTAATGAAGAATATTTGTATTTTACTTCAGTAAAGGTTTATTTTTTAAAAGAATGTATATTTACTGTAGCATTGCTATATTTATGTAAGTGTAGGATTTAGGATAGGATACTTCTTCCACAGCTGTAAAAAGCTGATAATCAGCATTTGTTCAGTTATGGAAACAGTGAACAGGAATTTTTCTAATAACCATTAAATCTAAGATCTAAGTACCTACTAGAAACAGCTCCGCCAGGCTCTTTATGAACACTAGATTTGTAAATTAACAAATATATGAACGTATTAAACTAAAATCCAAAATATTTTTACGAAACTGAATGTTTTAGCAGTGGCACAGCAGACAGACAGGTGTGTGGTGCAGGGCAGAGGCCAGAGTGATGGATCTACAGCAGACATAAAGTCAGTCTGCTGGTTAGCTGCTCAGCGATAAAACCATAAAAACTTAGCATACCGAGCACACAACAGCTACTCAATCCAGGGCCTCGGGGGCCGGTGTCCTGCAGCTTTTGGATGCAACCCTGCTGCAACACACCTGAATCAAATGGCTGAATCAGTGTGTTTAAGCAGGGTTGCATTCAAAAGCTGCAGGACGCCGGCCCCCGAGGCCCTGGATTGAGCACCCCTGAGCTACAAGGAGGGTGTGTATTGTACTTATGAGAAATTTTAGATTCACACAACCTGAATCCTCTGGTTTCAAATTAATTCACTGACAGTTGCCAGTATTTCCGCTGCTGCAGAGAAAACAATAACTACTGATAGTTAATTCGGTAAACTTTACTCTCCAGATTGTGAACAAATCCACATGTTGCTGCCACGGAGTGTAACCAGTAACCTCAACAATCCCTCAAAGTGACCAATCACATTAGGTTCCATTGGCTCCGCCCCAAATGGTCAAAGTCAGTTTCTTCAGTGGTGTAAAATTGAGCTCCATGTGCACAGCAAACCCTTGCATGCGCGATGCTTCTTTATGTGCGAGGCTGCTGAGTTCTACGCACACGGGTCATTACATTTACTCGGGAGGAATGAATACCTGCGCTCGCAGTATTACATTATTTGCGTTGATTATGTTTTTTCTCATGCGTGACTTTTGAGCTGAATATAATTCCATAGTATAAGGTGTTGTCTTTCTTTAAAGCGGCTGTGTGACCAATTCAGACAGCCACATTTTCACAATGATGCTCCTCGGATAGGCAACCAATAATCTGAATCTCTGGGGGGGGGTCACTCTTGTAATTTTTAGTGTCAGCAGTCTCTAACAGAATGAAATGTACTGCTGTAAAAGACCGTCAATCAATACAAGTGCTTTTTTCCTTCCTTACGGTCCAGCCTCACAAACAGCTTACCTGGCTACATTCTCCACGGGGAGAATGTAGCCAGGTAAGCAGCAGTCTCGTTTCTCTTTCAGATTGCAGCTTCTGCATAAGATGTAGTTCACCTCTGTGCACCTTCCTTATATGTCACCCTACATATTCAGACGATTATTATTATTTTCTTACTGATCCATTCAAAAACTGCCATAAAAAGTAATCATAAATGCACAGGAGGAATCAGAAACAGGCCAATCAAATACTGAGTTATGACATAGGGTCAGTGGTAGGGTTTCAAAGGGGTTTGCAGTTACAACATACCTACACTGCTGATTTAACACAGAACAATAAAAGCCCTGTACTGCAGATCCAAGAGTAAGGTAGTGCAATACTGTTTTGTGTTCAGGTGAGCACATTTGTCACAGCTGCAGCAGCAATAATGGCTATGTGCCCAGTTCTAAAACCAGACTATCCACACACATTCCAGACTTTTATATTTAGACTGTATTCATACACTCAGTCCGTGTGAACCTGCATTCATGTGGAAAAGGCCCATCTTCCATATGAATCTGTATTAGGTACAAGCAGCTAAAAATACTGCAATACAACAACATTCGTTGGGTTGATGAAAATTCGGACTTTTTTTTTGATTGGACACTGCAGTTCAGCAGCAAAAGCATAACAGCCTACATCCTCTATGTATAACTCTGGTTTGGTTTTAAATTTCTCTAAATAAATGTAGATTTTTTGTAAAATAATTCACGGGATGTTAGCTTGACTTGAAGTTAGAAAAGTGACCACATTTTCTTGAACTCTTAGCTTTTAATAGCAGTCTAATGAGCCGAACTGAGCGAGTGAGGAGACTGACGTTCCACTGACAATTAATTAACTTTCACAGAGACTTGTGTGCTTATCACAGACACGATAAGCCAGTGAGAGTGCCAAGTATTAAGCATAAAACTGTGTTCCATGTTTCAGCGAGCATTGTTAGGCGCTTGTTTGTTTTCTGGGTGTGTGTAGTGACAGGGTTGGGCAATGAAGGTATGCAGACTCACCGTCTAGCCCCTGGCAACAAAGGCGATTTGTGGGGTA
Organism: Apistogramma diplotaenia; assembly: GCA_015052665.1. Classification (NCBI taxonomy): domain Eukaryota; kingdom Metazoa; phylum Chordata; class Actinopteri; order Cichliformes; family Cichlidae; genus Apistogramma; species Apistogramma diplotaenia. The sequence continues at coordinate 4,700 of VOQJ01043027.1, forward strand.
AGGGAGAATGAGAAGAGGAGGATCCTGCACTGCTGGATGGACTGTGGTCCAAAGCAGGTCTGATGGAATCTGAAAAGTCCGGAAGAAACAGAGAAGCAATTAAGTGTCTTTGTGCCTACTGAAGAATTTTGAAAATTTTCTCAGCACTTGCAATTGCTACATTTTAATCCCTCTCACTCTCACACATATACACACCTTTCACCTCTGCGCAGCAGCCTGTTATGCTTTTTAATAACTACACTGGCTGCAGTAGGGCATTGTTTTTGTAGTGTTACCAAATTTTATGAGTTAATTACTGTGTACAGACATGGCTCACTGTCAGAAGACTGACCTTCACATTTTGAAGCAAATCCCCAAAAAGAATACCAAGTTATCTTTATTGATCTGTAACTATAATCTATGATATTCAGTTGTCTCTATAGAGCTTTATTACTTGAATGTAAACATCCCGTCTCCATGAACTGTTGATTTATTGTGGTGGAGGTCATGGATGGGTTTGGACGCCAACTTTCTGTAAAGTCGGTCGTTACAGAAAACATCCAGACCACTGAGATCATCAAATGTTGTGTTTCTTCCCTTGAGATGCTCTGCTGGGTTTTTCCTGCAGCTACCTTTATCTGCCGCTTGTTCTTGGGTGTATCGGCATTAAAATTTGTATTTAATAACTGAAAATCAGGTGGCTGACTTGGCCACTGACAAACATCCAATTTATTTAATATACCAGCCTTGAGAAAAACTCTCGTGTTGCTTTTGCAGTATGCTTTGGGTCATTATCCGAATTCACTGAGAAGACTTTCAGCATAGGTTATATAAGAATGAACATAAAAACCTATGCTTCTTTAAAACAACCCTCTGGTTTCAGCTCGGTCGCTATCAAAATATCAATGACACATGCCTCGTTCATTTCAGTTCATCAAATAAATGAGAGTCTGTATTAAAATTCCATTATCGAGAGGTATTTAATTTTTTAGGTTAAGCATCTGGTACTACAGCTCTATAATGCAGACTCTCAGGAGTGTGATATTTCTCAGCAATTACACTTTATACCAAATGCAAATTATTAATATATTTTTTTAGAAAAAGCAAGTTTCTGTTAATATGTAGCCAAATTATATATTCCCTCTCATTTAAATTTTCTGAAGTATTTGTATTCATGTGCAGTACCTCAGCCGAAGACTCAAAATTTAAATATTTTTGAAATTGACTGATTCTAAGATAAAAATTTCAAAAATATAATTTCTAAAGTTTTCAGGGAGCAAATATAAAATTTAATAGTAGAAGTTTTTGATGAAGAACAGAACTTGTTTGTAACCAGAAGGCAGATTATGAGAGACTATATAGTCGTTATAAGATTATAAGAATTATTATGATGTTTAATATGCTGCTCAAAAAAATTAAAATCACTAGAATTAATATTGAATCGGTGTGTAACTTTGCAAAAACAATGACTGTAGTTTCCTCTGGGCCCCTCCCCAATCAGACAGGAGCGACACGTTTAGCCGCATGTTCTCCTTGAATTGCTGGCTGTCTGAGGGGTGTCCCAAAAATGAGGTGGGCTTTATAGATAATTGGAAGGTTTCTGGGGAAAACCTGGTCTTGTTAGGAGAGACGGCGTCCATCCCACTTTGGATGGAGCAGCTCTCATTTCTAGAAATCTGACCAATTTCATTAATGCTCCAAAATCCTGACTCCCCAGGGCTGAGACCAGGAAGCAGAGTTGCAGTCTTACACGCTTCTCTCCTCCTGCTACCCCCCCAAAACCCCATCCCCATAGAGACAGTGCCACCAAAAAATGAAAATAAAATTAAAAAACCCAGCAAAAAACGAATTAATCAGCAGCCTGGTTCTGCTGGATGTTTCTTCCTGAAGTGCTCGGTTCACTCGTATAACACACACATGCACAGCTGGAGAGGAAATGGCATCTCAGTAATTTAGAAAATCATCTTACAGCTGGAGACACAGCTGAGAATAATTAAACAGGATAAGACCAGGAAGTAAACTAGATTCTAAACAGACAAGACGAACAAGGAGGCAGATTAGTCACAACACTGGGAATAAAAGACATGAGGCCAGGGACATGACAGAAGGACAAAGCAGACACTGCAGCCAGGAAAGCAGGAAATCAAAACGTAAACAATAACTAATAACAAGACAAGAAACTAAGATGAATAATCAAACCAAAAACAAACAGGGAACATAACAGAGAACTCAAGGAAAACACAAAGTGCTGTGCACACAGTCCAGGTCCACAAATGTCTTCACAAATAAAAATTTAACCTTTAGAGAAAAAAAATCCATCCATCTGTATTCATAATCATCTCATACACATATATTTATTTTCACTCCATGCCCCTATGTACCAATCTGCATTTAATCATGAGTTAATCATATTCCCTGAGTCTGGAGATTTTTTCCTGCTAAAAGGGAGTTTTTCCTTCTCACGGTCGCCAAGTGCTTGCATATAGGGGGTCATTCTGATTGTTGTTTTTTTCTGTATTATTGCCTGATCTTTGCAATTTAAAGCACCTTGAAAATTAAATTAAATTAAATTAATCTTGAGCTGGGAGGAGATCAGTCAGGCATGCAGTAAGCAAACTATCTTGAGTTGCTGCAATGAAATTTCAGCACAGTGGATTTGCCTGCTATCTTTTTCACTGGGATTTTTCCAGGTGTGTTTGAATTCAGCCCTCTGCAGGTTAATCATTTTCATTTCCATCCTTTCATTCCTAACACCCTGTACATACAATATCAGTATAGATATGCAGCATAATTGTTTCCTATTGAGATCTGATGTATTTTTTAAATGTTCCTTTCTGATTAGTGTATTTCTGAAAATGACAATATATAATAATAATAATAATAATAATAATAATAATAATAATAATAAAAAACAAACAGATAATAAAGAAACTTCAGATACAGCCCTTGTAGAAGTCCTCAGCAGAAACTTTCACCATGAATTATCATTAAGACCTCTCTATTCACTCTGATAGTTAAACCTTTTGCAAAAGCTTTGCAATCACACCCATAAATACATTTACTGAAATGTTACAGTGTTTTAAATTCTTTCATTTTATTGCATTTCTTAAAACTTTTAAGATTTTTATTTTGTTTCTGATCCTCAGTTTATTTTAGTTTTTCACCATAATGATGGCTCCTTCATCAGCTCTCAGCACGGTGATAATGTGAGATACCAGTATATATTTATTTCAGTTAGAATTTAAATAATTTTGTGTTCAAAATGTAGCAATTATATATCAAGTGCAAAGAGCTTGATATATAATTTCTACTGTGTTTTCCTTTTGCTTCATTGGTTTGTTACATTTGTCTGCTGTGGTTCCAACGAAAAATGTCTGACCTTCACTGAATGACATGAGAACTGGCCCTGAAACACAGCAGAGAGGCTGTGAGGGGCCGACAGTCACTGAGGAGTCACCAATGAGACCAGACCTCCGCATTCAGCCAGGGTTTCTGGTTCGGATAGATGGCTACTGTCTTGGTGGTGATGACATCATTGACATAATTGGAGATGTAGTAACGAGGACAGCAGGTGTGTATTCCTTCCTCTCTGAACATCTGGCAGCCTGTGGACTGAAAAGAGTCCTGCCACACAGGGGCCTCACCACTGGGCCACAGTGCTGGTTTGTGGTGTTTTAACAGGGACCCTTCATGACTAAGATGTGCACAGAGAGGCCAAGGTGAGAGCAGGGAATGGCTCTGTATCCATCTGGTATGTTTGTGCACACACAGTTCGGCAGATTGTTTCCCTGTGTCATTATGATGGTAAAACACGCTCGGCTGTCACACTTACATGGTTGAAGTCTCCAGTTCGGATGTAAAAAGCCTCTGTGTGCTTGTGCTTGGAGTGAGCTGATGTCATGCAGCTCTTTCAGCGCCGCCTTATCGTTGGGACCCGGTGGAATGTAAACAGTTGTGACGAACACCGCTGTAAACTCACGGGGGGGATTTAGCAGTCAACTGTTCTATCAGCTGCCTTCTGGAGCTACGTTTGGCTGCAGCCTTACTCACAAAGGGTCACCTTGTATGTTTGATCGGGCAGATTTTGTTTTCCTTCACACCCCAAAGGGATTTATGTGTCCTCACGGGACTCAACCAGGAATCTTTCACTTTCACAAATGTGTAAACCACTACCATGTGGAGTCACTCAAGTGTTCAAGATTAATCTGGTTTCACGCAAGGAGGCAACTTATCTGATGGTAAGCAGAGTCTTTAAGAACTGATGCAGCCCATTGTATTTCTTCAGGTAAAAACACAATATTCTGTCAATGACACGGCATACTGCAAGTACAATTAAGTGTGAGCGACTAGCAAATACCAAACACTTGTAATCCTGATAAAATACATGCAAAAGCCTCTGCAAATTGTAAGGAGTGCAGCTGGTGATGTTACTGATCATAGACTGGAATGCCTTTATTGTCATTATGCAGATGCACAATGAGAATCATATGACATAGAAGGAAATTCAAAACTGATAGCTAAGGCCAAATATAGATATCACAAAACAATCTGTTGGCAGTAATGATGCCTGGTTATGTCATTCAGAGGTCACTAAAGTTAACGTTGAATCAGTGTGCAACTTTGCCGAAACAATGTTGGACTCTGTAGTTTTCTCTGGACCTCCACAGTCGGACCTGAAGTCACATGTTTAAACTGCTGCCTGTCTGAGTGCTGTTGCAGGCAAGACCACCTAACCCAAGACCAAGTCAAGACTATCGAGACAGAGACAAGACCAAGACTTTTAGGGTCTGAGACCAAATTGAGACCACGACAGAGGGAGGGCGAGATGAAAGATCCACATGTAAAACAGTTATTCATAGTTCATCACAACAGTCTTCACTTTTCTTTGCCTTTCATAAACAATTCACAGAGTTATGTTGTTTTTAAACCAACTCAATGTTTCAGCTTCAGTTTTCAAAGCTACACAAGAAAACAGCCCAGACTTTCCTGGAGTGCCGTGGGCGAGTGGAAGGCGGTGGGGTCACAGCAGTAACAAAAACACGTATTTAGCAATAAGTCACATTATTGCTTGATTTTGCATCAGTATGTTTTGCATCCATTAAAAGCAATGATGTTAACAAATAAATTGAACAATATTATGGCAATTTGGTGATTTTCCCACAGTTGTGGTCTTGACTGGTCATAACCGAGTAAAAGTGCGGTTGATTCCAAGTAAATTCACAAAGGAAGAACAATATAGCACCATCAACTGAGCAAAAGAGTAACACAAAACAAAGGTGTGTACTTGGCTCCACAAACCTTAGAAACATGGTGTCTAACCAGATTCTTACTCTGGATGGCATTACCTTGGCCTCCAGAAACACTGAGAAATATTGGAGTCATTTTTGACCAGAATATGTCCTTCAATGCACATATTAAACAAATATGTACTGTAGGACTGCTCTCTTGCATTTGTGCAATATTTCTAAAATTAGAAACATCCTGTCTGAGTGATGCTGAAAGGCTAATTCTTGCACAGTAGTCTAGTCTAGGTGTAATAAATGCATGAATTAGCTTTTCAGCATCACACTGGTCTGCTGTAATTCATTATTATCAAGAGAGAACAGATTCTCTTAATTGGCTCCCTGTTAAATCCAGAATTTAATTTAAATGCCTTCCAATAGAGCACTTCACTCTCAGACTGCTCTATAAATAAATGTAAGGGGTTACATGAGGAGCATATGGGACTTGCTATCACAACTACAGATTGAGAGGTACAACACAAATACTACAGCAAGGGGGAGCCAGGATTACAGGGGGAGATATCATCATTCCCACACTCCGAGATTGGATACCATCCCAATAGCAACTGGTCAGCTGACTGCCAGAGCAGCTGACCTGAAAGCCAACTACCAAGACTACACACTCTACACACACCTCTGAACGTTTACTAGCAGATGCAAATGCTTCACTATGTACAGTCCCTGCAAAAGACGAATAGAGGCCAAGATCAAGGCAGCACAAAAGTTAGACAATTTTCACTTTCATTTTCAGTTCGTTTTAATTCGTTTTCAGAGTGGTTTGGCTCATTTAATTAGTTGTTTTTTTGGTTTAATGTTTAGTTTTAGTTTCGTTTTTTCATACTTTGTCAGAGTAACTATTGTGTAATAAAAGCTCAACAAAAGATACTGTTTAAAAATTGTATTCAACAGCCAACTGTTCAAAAGGCAGCAGCATTACGTGCTAAACGTGTGTAAAATTAAAGACACACACGAACATCAACAGGGAGAAACAGAGAAAAACAAACTCCAAAACACAATAAACTCCCAACAAACGTCAGCGTCAGTGCAGTAGATTAACGACACCTACATGTGGTGTATAACATCAGAACGCAGCGAATGTTTGACAAAAACAACCTGAACTCTTTGAAGGCATCAAAGCTCAAATCCAGCTGCATCCTGATGTATCCACCACATGAAGCTGCTCAGAGAACTATCTTGAATAGATGCATGCTAATTAGACTTCAGTGCTTGGCCTTTGCACCATAACATAATGTGGACAACCTACTCAAGTGCCTGACATCACGTCCGCTTGTGTGAGCTGGATTATGTGCGCTAATTAGTTCCTGGTTGTGCGCTTTATATGCGGTGCTGCCTGGGACGTTTTTCCCTCGTTGGGTTTCTGTAGCCGCCTCGTGCGCGCTTCTCAGGTGGACTTTGATGTTGGTGGTTTTTCTGCTTGAGAAGTGTTCCACAACTTTTTTTCATCATCCACAACAAGACATTCACTTCTATCTGCCTCGCTACCGTACTCCAAAAAAAACCCCCAAAAAACATATGGAACTGCTGCTTTCTTGGAAGACTGTTGCCAAAAAATGATTTCATATGTCCACAAGGCTTATAGGCTGGAGATGGAGCCATACTGGAAGAGCATATGGGAGAAGGATGCATCACACAACACCAATGCTCAGTGGCTAGTGACACTAAGAGCAGACCACAGGCCTTGACATTATTTACACCTACTGGATAAAGAAGCTCACTGCACTCAATGAGCTGCAGCACCTGGCAGCACAAATGAACCAGCTGCTAAAGATTCAGAATGGCTGACTGAAGGCCAGACAGTCCTGATCCCCAAGAACCCCTCAGTACAACATGGAATCTCCTGTCAGGCATCATAGCAGCTATGATGAGCAAGCACATGGCACCATACACGAGTGGGGCCCACAAAGGAATTGGCAGAGTGGAGCAGAGATACCAATGGTCACTCATGACTGTAAGGCTAGACTAATCAACCTGTGCACAGACTGGATTGGTTACACGAAAGCCTATGACTTGATGCCGCACACATGGATCCTGGAATGCCTGGAACTGTACAAGATCAACAGGACCTCAAGAATCTTCAAGAACTTAATGGGAATGTGGAGAGCAACACTAGAGGCCAGCTTAAAGCCAATTACACAAGTCAACATCAAGTGTGGGGTTTACCAAGGAGATGCTCTGTCTCTCTACTGTTCTGCACAGGCCTGAATCCCCTCAGCCAGATCATCAACAAGCCTGGCTACGGCAACCGACTACGGATTGGAGCGAACATCAAACTGTGTGCCAGGAGTGAATGAGACATCGACTCACTGATCCACACCACATGGATCTACAGCAATGACATCAGAATGCCATTCGGACTGTGTATTCTGACGGTAACAAAGAGGGGAAACGTAGTCAGAACTCAGGGGACTGCACTACCAGAAGGCAACATTGCAGATATTGAAGACAGCAAATGGGAACAATGAAGAGGCTGCCAGGGAAGCTGCAACTGCAGGGCATGTACCATCAGCAGATAGAAGAAGTGGCTGACATAGAAAAATCCTACCAATGGCTGGACAAAGCTGGACTGACAGACAGCACAGAGGCACTAATCATGGCAGCACAGGAACAAGCAGCTCTGAAGGAACACGAGAAGCTTGATAAATACCAAGTGTTCAGAGACGAGCTAGAAAGGATGTGGAAGGTGAAGGTAGCAGTGGTCCCTGTGGTAATTGGGGAGTGAACCCCGAACTGAGAGAGTGCCTTCAACAGATTCCAGGAACGACATCCAAGAATCTCGGTTGAGAAGACCGCAGTCCTGGGAACAGCTCAGATACTGTGCAGGATCCTCAAGCACACAGGCCTCTGGTAGAGGACCTGAGCTTGGAGCTTGTTATCGGCGCTCAGTTCAAAAGTCTGCTTTTGGCAAACTGAAATGAAGGACAACAAAGACCCTGGACTACACAGTGGTAAACATGGCCCTGTCCTTACTTTTCTAAGATGTGTTGCTTTCATCAAAAGTGATTTCAAAGGGAGCCTTTACTTTTGTTAAAATGGTATGTTTTCCTGGTTTAAACATGTAGCATGTTTTCTGTTGTTTAATTTGAACATTTAAACTCAAGGTTGTTCTTGCTTTGATATCTTGAGGTCACAGGTTGGACTCCAGTCCATTTACCTGTGGGAAATACAGGCATTATTCACCACTGCATGTGCCTCAAACAGAACCAGTTTCTCAGGTTGCATTCATGTGGATTTCTATTGAAGGATAGACACTACCAAGCCTTTTTTCTAATTTCACCAACTGCACTATTAGTATAACACTGCCTAAATAGATGCTTTTAAAAATAGTGTCAGAACTGAAATCCATAAATCCTTTTAAAGTTGACTGTGAATCATGTTACATGGAAGTGAAAAAAACCTTAAATTGAGCAAAAAAAACAATATTGTTACAGTGTAATACAGTCAGATGTAAATTAACTTGACAGGAAGTACAATTTCTGATGTATTCTTGTCTTACTTTCAGACTGCTCAGATGAAATCGGCCTCTTTTTCCTCATTGACCGGTAAAAGCGAGAGTTCCTGCGGCTAGTCTCTCTACTAAAACCAGTGCTTGAGTCATCCTCATCTTCCTCTTCGCTTGGTTGACCCGCAACTAGTTGCTTCTCTGGGACTTCCTTTGACTTGTGCCCCCACTTAACCTTGAACATGATATTCCCAGAAAGTGAAAAGTTTGTGTTCAATTAATTGAAAAACTAAAATTAGAGAATGCTGTTGAGCTTTGAGGAAACAGGTAGAAAAACAATTGCAATAATTAGCCAGAATCCAGGAACAAATCCATCGCTCGGAATCAGAAATTCAGGTGAAAAATGAATCTAAAACATAATGAAGTTAAAAACAATTTTGAGATCAGAAAAAATAATCCACAATCCTTTCCTCCCCCGTCCGTGGAGCAATGACGTTAGCTACATGGGTAAACTGTAGAAGGAGTGTGTGAAGCTTATTTATGCCTAGACTGTAATTATTACATTTATGACTCTCTCTCCTGCTCTTTGTCCCTCCTCTGTTTGGCTCCCTCCCTCTTTCTCTTTCTGCACCACCCTGCTATGTGCCAACATTCCTGAACTCAACCTGGCCTTACCAGCTTGTAATGTCTTTCTACTCTAAAACCTTCTCTGTTGCAGAACCAGAAAAGCCACTAGCTAACAAACAGCCTATCTGCTGATGTCTGCGGTCAGGGTTTTCATTAGATCCCATCATGAAATCTGGCCAGGTTCTTGTTTATGGCCTTTGTTCTTCTGGTGTTTCTCGCCCCGTTGAGCTATTGTCCCAAATAATGGTTTTATCTCAAGTCACCTGACACGGAGAGTTTAAAGTTCGTCTTTTCCTTTTTTTCCACAGAGCAATAAAATTCCCTGCTCTGCCTTTGAACAGTGCAAACCAAAATCAAAGTGCAATGTATATTATTATTGGATTACTACTACTACTGTAAAACAAAGGTGCTCCAGTTTCTGTATAATGGTTTACTGTGAAGTTCTCTCATCTATGTTTTTGCCTCTTTGTTGTTCATCACTAAAACTTCCATTGTTAGCTCCAAGCCCTCCTGAAGATTTAATTTTTTAAAAATGGTTTATTTTACATTACAAACGTTATAAAATATCTAAAAGGGTTTTAACAAGAGATAAATGTATCCTATTATGTCCACCATCTTTGCATCCATTTTTTATATATATGTGTATATATATATATATA
>VOQJ01043032.1:0-11263 GCA_015052665.1 Apistogramma diplotaenia
CTCCTGCCAGAGGGCAGCAGGTCAAAGGTCAAAGCCAGGGTGTGAGCTGTCCTTGGTGCTGTTCTTGGCTCTGCTGAGGCAGCGGGAGGTGTAGATGTCCATCAGGGAGGGGAGAGGGCAGCCAACGATCCTCTGTGCTGTCTTGACTACCCTCTGAAGCCTCTCTGTCTGCCTGAGTGCAGCTGCCGTAGCATACTGTGATACAGTACGTCAGCAGGCTCTGATGGATGAGCGGTAGAAGGTCAGCAGCAGGTTTGAGTCCAAGTTGTTCTTCCTGAGGACCCTCAGGAAGTGAAGTCGCTGCTGAGCCTTCTGATAAGAGCTGTGATGTTATCTGACCAAGAAAGATCAGCAGAGATGAGGACACCAAGAAACCTGAAGGTGTGGACCCTGTAAGCATGTTTGATGTCCCCTCCTCTTAGCACACTCTGTGGTACGGTCCCATTGTAGTAGCATCCGGCCTGCTAGCTGCATGCTAATGTCGGGATCTGCAGGTGAAGCCAGGACTGAGTGATACAGTTACAGATCTGGCATTGGTCGCCTGCCAAACCCGAAAACAATCCACGGAGCATCCGGCGGCCTGGGAAGCTCGACACAGCGTCGAAACCTGTGTCTCAAGCGTCCCATCCCTGATTGAAAATCATGAAGTTATTTCATAAAGTTCATTTGTAGTTCTAAACATATTTAAGGTGTTTTTTATTCACCTTCTGTCTCTGCAAACTTGTTATTCCTCTCTCCTACAGCCCTAATTACAGCCACATGCAAATGACAAAGTATGCTAATTAGGCTATGACCTCACATTGCGACTTCTGCTGACAGCCAATAGCTACATTTCTTACTGACAACAGTGATCAACGCCAGAGGAAGCTAACGTGGCTGGATTAACGACTAGTGATGGCAGATGAAGCCTCATTGGCTGTGGGGCACATTTCCCAAACTGTGTCGCTGTATCGCTTAATGGCGCCATCTGCTGGATTTAAAAAGTCATTGCAGGCAGCTTCAATAAAGCCTGGAAACTGAACGAGGTTCATTCACACGTTTTTATTCAGAAACATCAGCTGCTGGAACATCTTTGGGCCGAGGCTCCGTTTACCAACCATCTCTGCTGCTTTGAGGACACTTTGACAGGCTCTGATGATGACGGCAGACACAGAAGCTTCATGTTTGTGTAGCTGCACTCTGCAGTTCTTTTACTTGCTCCTTTTGGTCCTCAAACCTTTGGCTGATCATGGTCTTCATAGCCTAAAATTAATAACACAAGTGGAGCAGATGAATGAATGAAAGCACATAACATGCATATACTGTTTCATGTATAACACCCATTCATCAGTTGGTGTCACGTACTGAAGGAGTTGCAGCGGCTCTCTGACAGTCTGTGATGATTCACTGCAGCCTCATCAATCACCTGCTTTGTGGGCTGATCACATAGTGTTCCACAGGAGGGCTCGATAATGCCTCAGCACTGTGGGAGTGCTCCGGTTACACGACAGCACCTGGGAGCAAAGCCTACATTTCACCTACAATAGGAATAAAAGTTCATCCATGTAAATCATTCAAATATCCTTCAGAAATGAATCGGAATAAGCCCAAAGACAAATGATCACTAGCGGAAACGAGAATAATCATTTCCTTTATCCTGATAAGATCAAAATGGTCCCAACACGGGAGAAACCTTCCTCTTCCTCAGTAACAACAAGCCGCAAAGAACAAAATCTCCGTCCAACAAACCCACAAACGTGTGCGTTTTTTATGGGCCCAGAAAAAGTCACTTTGATGTTTCCCTTAAGGTGACGCGCATCCACGCGGGCCTCCGTCGTTTGTCGGCGCATGCGCCGAGCCTTCAGTGTGGTCAGACCGTGTTTTACCTGCTGAAGGCCGGAGCTGCTGTTACTGTTTCTCGGCTGACGGTGAGTAAAAAGCGTCCTGTTAGTCCCACCTGTTTCCTTCTTGAGTTAATCATGTTCATAACCATGACGCTAAGTGCCGGTGCTAAGTAGCTAGCTCGGAGCTAACGTTTGCCTTCTGGCTAATTGATGCGATACGTTTGACACATTTTCTGGAAATAATCTTCATATCAGCTGGACTGGAAGAGAAGCGCAGTAAACAAGTGCGCTTAGAGCATCAAGCTAATCCCCTTTGAGGCTAGCCTTCAGTGCTAGCTAACCGCCGTAAAGCTGACGCCTGGTGATGCTAGCAGCGTGTTTCTCTGACACGTTCACGGGAAAATCACGCGATCTGCCTTCGATGATCCGGTTGTTCCGGGGAGGGAAGCAGAGCAGGTGCACTCAGTGATGAGTTTCCTCCCGTGGGCCTTTGTTCTTTCACACACGGAAACAAACTGCGTCAAAAACGACGTGTGCGCGTGCGCTCTCACTTCAGGTGATTTACCAGTAAAAAACTACCGTGTAAGGTTTAGAGCCACCTGTCATTCCTTTACCTGCTGCCTCTCATTCATAGCTTTACGTCCCGCAGTGACGGATCCAGGTAACGTTTACGGGGCACATCAACGCCCCCCCCACGAGGAAGGAGAGTAGATGTTGGTTTATTCATTTAGTTTTCTTGTTGGATTCATGTGTGTGAATCAGCTCGTTGTTGGATTTTAGAAATCATAGATTCTCTGCGACTGAATAATATTCCCAGTAAATCCCAGAGATAATCCAGGATGAGGAGTTTGACAGCACTTTGTTGTTCCTCAGATCACGGGAACGGGAAGGCCCCTCTCCTGTTAGTCCACCATGGCGGACATCAAGAACTTCCTGTATGCCTGGTGTGGGAAGAAGAAGCTGACTCCGAGCTACGACATCCGAGCCGCGGGCAACAAGAACAGGCAGAAGTTTATGTGCGAGGTGAGAGCTCAGTCTGACGTCAGGAAATGTAACTCCGAGGTTTTGGCTCAAACTCTCTTCCCTGCAGGTCCGAGTCGATGGCTTCAACTACATCGGGATGGGAAACTCCACCAACAAAAAGGACGCTCAGACCAACGCCGCCCGGGACTTTGTCAACTATCTGGTCCGAATCGGGGAGATGACCGCAGCAGAGGTCCCGGCTGTCGGGGTCAGGAAGGCGTTCGTTTGTCCTGATGGTCCTTTCACTTTTGTCTCTTTTTAATGAAAGCCTTGTGCCATCAGGTGAGCCTTCCTGATGCAGATCAGCCCGATGCAGCAGGAGGAGGCGACGGCTTTGGAAGCCTCCCTTCTAGTGGCCCTTTACCACCTCACCTTGTAGTGAAAGCTGAACAAGGTAACAGTAGAATCACAGCTTTAACATCTCAGGACACCACAGGTTCCTACTTAAATGTGGTGAGTTGAGTGAAGGTGAACAGGTTTGGGTGTTCAGGGGACTTCTTTCTGCCTCTGGCTTCTTAGAGGACGGCAGCCTCAGTGGACCGGTCCCAGGGGTGACGGGCCTGGGGTACGCAGGAGGAGGAACCTCAGGTTGGGGAAGAGGAGGAGGAGCCGGAGGACCTCAGTGGGACAGAGGAGCCAACCTGAAGGAGTATTATGCCAAGAGAGATGAGCAGGAAGCACAGGCGGTACGAAACCCAGTCACAGTGCTGTGAAAAGTCCTGTGATGCACCTTCATGTAAAGAGCTGTGAGCTAATTGTACAGGACACCTCTTTAATCTTGAGCCATAACTCATACACCCCCCCGTGTTTCTGTTGGCAGACCCTGGAGTCGGAGGAGGTGGATCTGAACGCTAACCTTCATGGGAACTGGACTCTGGAGAACGCCAAGGCCCGTCTGAACCAGTTCTTCCAGAAGGAGAAAACCAGTGCTGAGTATAAATACAGCCAAGTGGGACCGGACCACAACAGGTCTGGATCAGGCAGCTCGGGCTCGTTCACACTGCAGGCCTCGAGGCTCAGATCCGAGTTTTCCTGCGTGGTCGCTCACATCTCCGACTCTGATCTCCTGAGTGAACTGCAAAGTGTCCCGCGTGCCCAGTAGAGGATGTGATGATGTCACACGCAGCGAGCGCGCCCAGTGTTTGCAGAGGTCCGCCGTGGTTGTTTGGTTTTCTTCCGCGTATCAGGACTCAGAATGGCGACGTTGTCGAGTCTCGATGACGTGCAGGTCGGACCGATGCGGCGCGTTCAGACTCGAGGTCACATGCAGGTCACACAGGAGTAAAACATCAGATCTGGGCTCCTCAGGCTGCAGTGTGAACGTGGCCTCGGGGGCTTTGACAGCAGCTGATCCAAACCTGATCCATCTGACGGGTCACAGACGCTGACGTTTGTGTCTGTGAGCTGCAGCTGCTCCATCAGGCTGCAGAGTTAATAACTGCAGTCAGGGGTTCTCGATAAAACCCGAAGAAGAAGGTGACGTGTGAAGCACTCAGTGATCTGAGTGGTCGTTGGTTTCTGCTCCCGTCAGTCTGGAGCAGGTTTGGACCTCACTGCTTTGATTTGCATGTTCACACGTTCAGACTCCGCCTGCACTTTGATGTTTCCTTTATGTTCTGCTGCCTTTACATTCTTGTTTCCTCATTGACGGGTTCATGACGGTCATGCCCTCTGAACACCAACACACACCAGCCGGGTCATCACAGAGTACTTCCAGCTGTTTACTGCACATGGAGCAGTAAACAGCTGGCGTGACGCAGCTGGTGTGTGTTGCACTGCAGAGCTGACATGCATCAGTTGGTTGTTGATGCTCAGGACGTTCCTGCGTGTTTTTCTGCTGGACTTGCTGTAAACCCAGAGAGCTCCAGGGTGTGTTGGATACACCAGAGAGCTCTCACTGCTCCGGCACCAGCTCTTCAGCCTCAAACAGAACCAGGACAAACCTGACAAAGAATTTCAGAAAGCTTGTGCCAACATTTGCTTTAAAGGCCGAATGTTTGGAGAGTCGACAGGTGAGTTCTGCCTTTCCCACCTGTCGACTCTCCCTCATGTTTGTGGCTCCAGACGAAGGTCCTGACAGGGTGGTAAAGGAGGGGCTGCCCCCCCCCAGGGCTGAGTGAGGCCACAGTCGGATCACAGAGGAACAAATCACGGTGCAGCAGCTGGTTCCACTCAGGTCCGTGAGGCCCAATAAGGGTCAAAGGTTGTGGAAATTGTTTTGGCACCTTAAAGTGAGGCACAAATTAATAATTTGAGCAGAAAAATAAAGTGTGTAACTTTTTATTCTGTGTTTATAACAGTCTGTAAAACTGGCCACATGTTACAGTGTAGCTGAAGCATGAAGGCTGATAAACGGGTGCAGAAGAGTTAAAATCAGCTCGTGAAATGTTGAGGTTAAAGAGCGGGGGGGTTCCTGCCGCCGTGACGCCAGAACTCACAACCACACGAAGGAAGACACGGGACCGTGTTTAGGTGCACTAAAGCCGTCCCGTGGTGCAGCTCGGTGGCGTCTGGTTGTGATTTCTGGTGTCACTGTTCACCGCAGGGCAGAGAGCTGATTGGTGTTTAAAATACCAGAGTCTGGCAGAAAAACACACAGGCTTCCTCCTGAGAGCGCCACAGGTGAGTTCAGCTCCTCGTGCTCCTTTGTCTGAGGCTTTTATTTTGGTAAACAGGAAGTGACGCCGTGATGTTTCTTTGTGTCTGCAGGAGCTTCATCGCAGAGATGCAGCTTTTTGTGAGGCAGCTCGGCAGAAGTAAGAATCTCGTTCCTCCGTCACGATGTTGGTTTCTCAGAGCCGATGACTTCATGGCTCATGTAAATCCGTGTTCTTGCTGGAACGACGGGAAGCTTCTAAAGCACAATTCGGTTCTTTGTTATATTTTTGAGGAGTTTTGTTGTAATGCACCACCTGCTCGCCAGGTTTGGCTGCACTAGATCACGTCAGCTGAGCCCACAGGTGTGAGGAGCAGCATAGTCGAGTACTGTGTAGCTGATGAAGCTCACCTGGACCGTTTCCAGCCTGCTTCACCTGCTGCCTCGGCACTCTGAGGCCACAGAAAGCAGGTCCTTTCCTCTAAATGTTCTCCGTGAGACAAACTCACAGTTCAGAACTCGATGAATGCTGGAAAATCTGACATCCAGGCTCCTCCGCTGTCAGGCTCAGAAACTGGTCCGAGCTCTCGTCCTTCACCTGAAGCTGGAGCCGGTTTCATCTGACGATGTTTGAATTCTGTGGTGAAGCCAATCAGAGCAGGGCTGAAGCGAGCGCAGCAACCAATCATTTCATTCACGCGTTAATCGGCTCTCTGTTCTTAGCAGATGTGATCAAATCATGTCAAAGTGTTTGAGCGCTGCTCGGTTTGTTGTGCAGGGATCACGGCTCGAGAGCACGGCTCCAACAAGAAGCTGGCGGCTCAGTCCTGCGCTCTGTCTCTGGTGCGGCAGCTGTACCACCTGGGGGTCATCGAGGCGTACTCTGGGGTCACCAAGAAGAAGGAAGGAGAAAGTGTACGCTGAAAAAACACTGAACCTCTGACGTGGCTCATTTTCAAAGCCTGGAAACTAAAACTGTTGTTGGTTTTTGCCCAGCTGGAGGCGTTCGAGGTCAACGTGTCCGCAGACCTCCGGCAGCAGCTGGCCAGCGTGGTCCAGGAGCTCGGAGTCACCGTCCCCCCGCCGGTGAGCCACGCAGCAGGTCACTGCGGAGTGATGAGGCTCCACCCTGACCTACAGCTGCTCCGCTTTACCTGCATTATCGCACTTACAGAGGAGCGAGTGCCTCACATCTGGATCCCTTCTTCAATGTCTCAAAAACAAAGTTCGATACAGAATATTTAAAAACCTAAACAATATAAAAACTTCAGCATGAATAAATGAATATAAAGGTAAAGTTATCGACTGATAATAGCAGAACAGGTGGGACCAAACAGGTGCACAGGTACTCGCAGCTTTGCTATCAGCGCTGACGCCAGGGGTGGAGGGGGTGGAGCTAATTACACCTGCTGAGCGAATATTGATGCCTAATTCTACGCCCCTCAGTCCAGTCAGGCTGGCCAATCACAGCTCAGAGAAAAAATGTTCAGCTAAATCAGAATTATTCAGGCAAATACTGGTTACACTGGTAACACTGTTTCACTGGTTACACTGGTTATAGTGGTAACACTGGTTATAGTGGACCTCGGGGTCGTGACCTCGGGGTCGTGACCTCGTGTTTAACCTGCGGCCGACAGGAACAAATCAAACTTTCCCTCCTGGTCAGCTTTTTTTGCAGCTGTGAGATTTTATACTTTAGTAAAAATCAATAATTCGTTGGCATTTACTGACGGCTTAAAGCTGTGGAACAGCTTTGGTAGAAGCTCTGCAGAAACGGTGTGATGCAGATGATTGTGGACGTGGGTGCAGATTGAGTTTAACATCAGCTCCTTCTGTCCCAGCCTTCAGACCCCAGCAGCCCAGTGTCTCTGGCTCAGGGGAAGCTGGCACAGTTCGAGCCGTCGCAGCGTCAGACGGGAGCCGGAGTTGTTCCCTGGTCACCACCTCAGGTCAACTGGAACCCCTGGACCAGCAGTAACATTGATGAGGGGCCGCTGGCCTACGTGAGTATTAGAAGCCCTGAAAACTGACAGAAATATTTCCTAAATGGCTGCTGGCTCGTGGCTTTGTAGTGGCAGGTGAAGGATGGCTCTGCTGGGTGTGCTGAAGAGTAAAACCAAGTCTCTTACAGCCGTCAGAGCCGAGCGGCTCGTCCCGTCTCCTTCCAAAACTCTCCTTTGCTTTCCTGCCAAAACCCTTAAAGAACCTGCTTTAACCCCTCCAGTGCACTCCGGAGCAGATCAGTGGCGACCTGCACGGCGAGCTGAAGTACCAGCTGGAGCATGACGAAAACCTGCAGAAGGTCGGTCTAGTTTCTTTACGTTTGCATCTGCTAAACTCAGAGTGTGACGGGGGTTAAGAGACGCTGTCGTTCAGATCCTGATGGACCGCGAGCAGCTGCCCGTCAAACAGTTTGAGGAGGAGATCATGGCGGCCATCGACAGGAACCCCGTGGTTATCATCCGAGGAGCGACGGGCTGCGGCAAAACCACTCAGGTTCCTCAGTACATCCTGGACCGCTTCATCAAGGGCGGCCACGCATCTGACTGCAATATTGTGGTTACCCAGGTAACCGCTGCTGAGGCATCCTTTAAGCAGACACGTTTGAGCTCATTTAAACTGACCAGCTCCGCAGCCAATGGGCCGAGGCTCGTTTTGACCAAATTTAAGTGTAGCTAATAAAATGTGAAGGTTCCAGTCAGGCCCTGCTGCTGCCACCTTTTTAAAACTCTTTTTAAACTCTGAGCTCAGTTTTCCTTTCTTCTCTGCAGCCGAGGCGGATCAGCGCCGTGTCCGTGGCTGAGAGAGTCGCCTATGAGAGAGCAGAGGATCTTGGGAAAAGCTGCGGCTACAGCGTCCGGTTTGAGTCCGTCCTCCCTCGACCCCACGCCAGCGTCCTCTTCTGCACTGTCGGTACAGAAACCGCTTCCATAAAATTCAGTGACCTGCTCAGTAAGAAGCAGGTGTCGCTTACCTGCTCGGTCAGAAATAAGGAGCCGCTTCCAGAAGGTTCAGAGATGTAGCGGCGTGAGCATCTCAGTGCTTTGTGTTTCAGGTGTTCTGCTGCGGAAGCTCGAAGCAGGAATCAGAGGCATCAGTCACGTCATCGTTGACGAGATCCACGAGAGAGACATCAATGTGAGTCCGCAGATGCTTCGGAGCTCATTGAGCCAAAAAGAGCCGCGAGGCACCTGTTGAGGTGTGCCGCAGTTCTTCTGTGACCCTCTGTGTGTGTGTGCAGACGGACTTCCTCATGGTGGTCCTCAGAGACGTGGTCCAGGCCTACCCTGATGTCCGCGTCATCCTCATGTCGGCCACCATCGACACCACCATGTTCAGAGAGTACTTCTTCAGCTGCCCCGTCATCGAGGTGTTCGGACGCACCTTCCCTGTCCAAGGTACCTGCGACTCACCTGTGTGGGGAAACATGACTGAATCTTTGGGGCTCGTTTAAAGTTTCATGCATTTGCCTGAGATCAGAGCAGTGCATGCTGGGTGATAAACAGTGAGCAAAGAAGGTCGAGAACATCAGCTGTTCTGGGCGGAGCCAAGAGGATGCAGATACGACTCATGGTTGGACCATCCTGCAGGCTGTCCGTTCCCCTTTTGTCCCCATCCACGTTCCAAAGTCACCCATCACTTAATGATGAGCGCCCAGTGGCTCACACCGGTCATCATGAAGTGCTTTGAGAGGCTGCCCCCCCCACAGCATCAGTTTACTGTTGTAAATGAGGGCAGGAAGGATGGTGGTCTAGTTTTTGAATCTAAAGCCTGGGGCTGGAAACTGACCCGTTTTACATTAATAATAAAGTCACTGTTCCATGAGCACGATAACTTGAAGAGCTCTTCCCTGTTTGCAGAGTATTTCCTGGAGGACTGCATCCAGATGACCAAGTTTGTCCCTCCACCGATGGACCGAAAGAAGAAGGACAAAGATGAGGAGGGAGGAGACGATGACGTAAGAAACTTTCACCCCTGACTTGCAGGATTCGGTCCTGAAGGCTGCTGAGGAGAAGATGCTTCTGTCTTTTCTCGCAGACTAACTGCAACGTGATCTGTGGGCCGGAGTACACGGCGGAGACGAAGCGCTCGATGGCTCAGATCAACGAGAAGGAAACGTCCTTCGAGCTGGTGGAGGCGCTCCTGAAGTACATCGAGACGCTGCAGGTGGCCGGCGCCGTGCTCGTCTTCCTGCCCGGCTGGAACCTCATTTACTCCATGCAGAGACACCTGGAGTGCAACCCACACTTCGGTACGCATCACAAAGTGCAAACGTACATAGTTTCAAATGCTTTCTGTCACAGATGAAGCTGTGACACCGTCTCCCTGCCTCTGGGCCTCCAGGAGGAGAGGCTTCCATTCTTTCTTTGCTGCACTGCTCATTGAGAAGATCGATATGGATTCAGTCCAGCTGGTGCTTGTAGCTGCGTCATCATGTGAAGGCATGTTGTTGTTTCAGGAAGCGGCCGGTACCGGATCCTGCCGCTCCACTCTCAGATACCTCGGGAGGAGCAGAGAAGGGTGTTTGAACCAGTTCCTGATGACATCAGGAAGGTCAGTGGTGCAAAACCAAAAACATTAGTTTTCATTTGTGCGTCAGCCTTACAGAGTTATTAATGAGCTGCAGTCAGCATCTTTGCACTTTGACCGTCTGTGAGGCAGCAGCGAGCTGTCAGTCAAACCAGAAATATTTTCGTCATCGTCTTCGTCAACTAACCTTTTTTCCTTGACGAGAACGAGACGTAAACGCTTGGCGAGGACGACATCCAACCAGAACGAATTTAATTTTGTGAAAGGGCGGGACAAGTTGGGAAAACATCCAATCAACGCACATTTGGAGAAGTTTAATCCAATCAGAAGTCAGGGCGGAGCCACGCTCACTCAGAGCCAATCAGAAGAGCCGTTTGGACGCACACACACACATATACGCTGAGCGGGTCGGCTGCTGCTGCCACAGTAACGTCACGTCTCTGATAATTATAATGTTAAATAGTCACGTATGTCAGGGAGCAGCTTCAAACCAGCGTTTCTAATGTTTCTATGGTTACAGCTGCTGATGTTTGTAACTGTTACCGTGACGATAAATGTCCACAATGACCAAATCCTGACGTGTTGATATAACATCTGCAGGTTTATGAACAAAACCCCAAAATCATATTCACTCATTTTATATCAGTTTAATTATTATTAATGGCAACTTTTAATGCAACAAAAGAACAAAGTTTACAAAATAAAACACTGCAATACACACTGATCTACTTCATTTCATTTAGCAATGAAACTGTAAACTAAAATAATAGATCCATGTTTTATTGCAGACAGTAAATTATGTTTAGAAGGGTAAAAAAATAAAGTCATATCCAACGTTTGGGGACAACAGGATTATCTGCAACATCTGCAAATTCTGTTTTCAAAATACTGAAATGACTAAATATGATAAAATAACTGCTCCCTCTGACCTGTAAAGGTGAGCCCATGTGATCCAGTTAAACGTGTGATCCAGTTAAACGTGTGATCCAGTTAAACGTGTGATCCAGTTAAACGTGTGATCCAGTTAAACGTGTGATCCAGTTAGACGTGTGATCCAGTTAAACATGTGATCCAGTTACACGTGTGATCCAGTTACACGTGTGATCCAGTTAAACGTGTGATCCAGTTACACGTGTGATCCAGTTAAACGTGTGATCCAGTTAAACGTGTGATCCAGTTAGACGTGTGATCCAGTTAAACGTGTGATCCAGTTAGACGTGTGATCCAGTTAGACGTGTGATCCAGTTAAACGTGTGATCCAGTTATACGTGCAGCACAGACTGAAGCATCT
>VOQJ01043037.1:0-16682 GCA_015052665.1 Apistogramma diplotaenia
GAGCATTATGTGCAAAACATCCAGACTAAAGAACTCCTTCTTCCCCACCACAATCGGAGCTCTGAATCAGAGATAATTCCTCAGATTAAGAACTCTTTTCTTTTCTCGATTACTATCACCACACTATTGCACTTTATCTCACATTTCTGCTGTAAATAATTAGGCTCCATCTGTACATAATATTACCCATTTTTCTCTGTACATAATATTACCCATTTTTCTTTCTTTCTTACTATATGTATCTGTAGATATATTTAATTGTATTTATTTATTTATTTTTAATCTTAAGTTTGCATTCCTAGCGAGGAGCAAAGTAAGCATTTCATTGTATATAAGGAACCTGTTCCTCTGTACAAATGACAATAAACACTTTGAATCTTGAATCACTGTACTGTGAAGGAATTTGATTGCTAAAAATAGCTTCATTATTTATATATTATATTAGCGTGTTCTTTTGAAGAAGGATTTCAAAACACAAGTTTATAAAAAATCAACAAGTCAATTTAATCAGCGCAGTCACATCTTTACAGATCGATCTGGGACTTCAGTCTAACTCTAATACAAAAATGTGGATCAGGGCATGAAGTCTGATCTTCCTACTGTATGTCCTCCAGGCCTCTTATAAGTTTACATTATGACATCAAATATAAACATGAAATGTGCACAGCAGCTGGCTCGAACTGGTTCCCAGCTGGTTGATTTCAGAAGTCCGTGGCTACTCCATCCTTATCGTTGTTTTGCAGCATCATGGTATCCGGATGATATCCAGAGAACACCCCTCTCGATGTGAGGAACACGTGGTTTCTCCAAGCAGCCACTTCCTCTCACGTATGGATTCCTTCACTTTAGAGTTTCTCCTGTTGCTGCTGCGGGCGCCACTGTAGCGCTCAGCTGGACTCGGATACACCCTCACACCCTCTTCAAACTACCATACAGATATCTACTTTCTGCTCTGTGCTTTGTAAACTTTTATCCTCAACTCCATACTTTTAGCAAAGTGCATTTATTTTTCTTTTTTTTTTCTTTTTTTGATGCAGCACTAAAGTTACCTGCGCTGAAGGAGGTCCAGCTTAAAGAGCTGCGGATGGAACTTTGAAATCTTTATTATTCTAGTTTTTATAGCTCATTAGCACGTGAAGGATACTGGGAAATTCGCAGATTCAAGGTGCCGTGGCGCTTAACGGGAGGTTTCGGGCAAATGCCACTGCGATGTTGTGGACGTGAATTCAAACAGCAGATCCACAACGGTAGAGTCCTGTAAATCACAATGAAAGGTAGGCTCAGTGTGAGGGGAAAAAGTTTTGAAATGATAGAAAATATATGAATTTGCTATATTTTCTCTTCATCTCACATTCCTCTCGCTCTTTCTTTGTCACACTTTTGCTGCGCTCAGTCGGGGACATGAGGAATGCGTAGGCTACGACTGGCGTCTAACATCTGGAGTCACTTAAGGCACTCTGATGGGATTGTTTTGCATCTGTCCGCTGCTGCACATCAAACACTGACCCATGTTAACAGAACTATTCAAAACATGAACAAAAATGTATCGATTTATCCGGACTGAGGTTCACTTTTTCGAGTTTTACATCATTTTCTGATTTCATTTATATGTTGCGCTTGTTTTGGCTTGAGAAATCAAAAGGAGATATTGAGCCTCACTTAATTGGCCAACAGGAAAAATTCTGTCCTGGTTAATACACGCGCACACGCGAACACACTGTACATGATTTTAAACCAATCACTTGTTGCCCTCCAGTATACAAGAAGAAAGGGTTAGGGATCGTCAGTGTGGAACAGTTCATACTTTATAAACCAAGGGTTTAGATGAAGATGTGATTCTCATGTGTCCCCCTGATGTTTTGGACTAAATTAAGATCCTGAATGTCAGTCTTTGATAGGTCAGCAAACTGTTCCCTTCTTACGATGAGTAAATACTGCAGGTTACTGCCATCTTGTGGTCTCTTAGAGGTCTTCATATTTTTTAGCAGCTCTGTTGATAGGATTTCACCTTGTTTCAGTCCAGCAGAATGAATGTCACCAACTTTATACTTTCCATTTGCTTCCATTCAGGAGAACTTAGGTTTTATAAAACAAAGTTATAAGCTATGTAATTTTCTTCCACAGTATTGTAATATGATGTGGTTTATCAGTTTAAACTGCTCACGAATAAAATAATAAAAAGGGGAATGTTTTATGGTTTTCCCACCAAATTAAAAAAATCCAAAAAATTAAGGTGCTACATAACCTTAATGGAAAAAAAAATCATAGAAAAACTAATTGTTAAGGCAGTTATATATTCGCTAAGACCCGTGGCTTAAAAAATGTAACTGCATCACAAATTCCCCTTTAAAACCCCCAAATTGTTGTTTTGACTGTGGCATCTGCAAGCATGAAAGAGAACCCCTTAAATGGTGAGAGATTTTCAGGCAGACATCCACACACAAAAGTGTTATGAAACCTTTAATCCAGTCTTAATTTTAGTGCATTACAGAAATTGCACAGAGATTTCAAAGGAATAAATATCATGGTATATATTCACACTGTATATGAATATGTATTGTCACTGCTTCCCTTATCATTATTACATATTTGTAGAAGGCAACCACAGTATTAAGACATATTAAGACGTATATATGCCTGCCTGATATATCGATGGAGGACGATATATCGGCCGATATTAACTATCTGTTTCTATGAGAAAACAGTGTTGATGTTGCATAGCTTGTCCACCAGGGGGCACCCTGCAGCTTCCCCCTTCGCAACATGTGTTTGGAACACTACAAATGCAATCAACAGATCCAAGCAAAGTCAGGCAGAGTGGGAGCAAGTTTGTTGTGACTATAAAACAAGATTCTTTTTAAACTGCAGTGTTGCATAAATACTTTCACATAACAAATGTTAGAGAACCCTGATAGTTTTTCACGTGTCTGAAAGAAAAAAATATTGGTCGATATATCAGATTTTTTATGACCAAATATCAGTAACAGTTTTGAAAATCCTGTATTGGTTGGGCTCTGTTTTAAACTATATTTTGCATGCAGGAATGGCTTCATATCAGAGTGAAGCATAACTTAGCCTTCCTCAATGGACAAAATGTAATCACTAAAATGCATTATTGTGTAACTGTTAGGCTCACAAGTATCTAATGCTGGGATCTTGAGAATTCCTAATTAAGCATCCTGGCATCATACAGGAGTACTCATCCCCAAATCCAAATAACACTCACTTTGACTTGCGTATCTTTTTTGAGATCAGCCCTCTGGGTAAAATTCCTTTTCCCCAAAATGACTTTTCAATGGCTCTGGACAGTAATATAACTATTGTAATGGGATGCTTTCATGTTGCTTGGAAACATAAACAGGAAAGAGGTTGTTGGGGGTATTAGGAAAACACAAATTCCTCTTGTAAGATTGGTTTCGTATGTTTTTGCAACAGTTTAGATTGTTCTGGTCACCCCTTAGCTCCATCTGCTCTTCATCCATGGGGTCTGCTAAAAGGTCAGGCTGATTTATTTCACTACTAGATCTTAGAGAGAGGAAGCATCGGATCAGACATTTCATGGTTCTCCTGTTTGCAGCTAAAGAAACCCTCACTGACAACAGTCATTCCTCTCATCTTCAGACATTTTGAGGTTATATAAGTGAAAAACATTTTCTTTTTATTGTCCTAAGATCATGGGGACGTGTTTCAGTCCATCAAAGCATCAAGCACACTGTCTCACCGGATTTAGTCCAGTATTGCTTTTTGGGTTTTTTCTGTTTAGTTTCCATTTCATTTTATTTTTGTGTTCTCCCTCCAGACAACTTTGCTGATGATGAGGAGGAGGTGCAGTCCTTTGGATATAAGAGGTTTGGTAAGTATAATGTGACTTGACTTTCTGCTGTGGCCACCTTCTCTGGTTCATATTTTTATGACACGTCAGTGATTTTATACAAAGAATATAAGTTGTTTTTTTGTCTTGGCTGTCAGCCATCTACAATAATCCTTGAGGTTAAATGTAGGCTGCACCTCATTTCCCAGAAAGGGGCTTATTTTTGGCTGCAGTGTTCATTTTTACATTGGAGGATTACACTGGAGAGAGAAACCACACCATCCTGGGTGTTCATGATAACTTTGAAATCTTATCTTCATCAGCGTACTTTTGTTAAACCCAGAACTTTTAAAAAAACAGTCTGAAACATCAACAACATTTCCAGACAGGTTCACTGTCTTACCCACTCATCACGCAATAAATATGATACCCCCTAAACAGATGTTGGTAGCACACAGCTGTGAAGCACATTCAAATGGATGTTCTTATGTAAGTGACAGCCATTTCCACCAAGCCAGATTTTACAGAATTATACAAAACAGGCTTTTGAAAGTTCTGAGTAATCTTAAGGCACTCTATCAGACTTTCTTTTATAGAGGGGGCACCTCCCTGTTGGCCATTAGAAAAATGCTCTTCTGGCATTTCTGTACTGGCTTTACTTTTCAGACTCCATGTGTGGGGTTTTCTTGAAATGTAGTTTACAGATTAAGCTGTCTACCATGACAGGTTGGAGGGGAAGAGAAAATGGTAAGTGTAGGGAGATCTATGGAAGAGAGAAGACAAAAGGTAATAACATTCAATCGAGAGTGAAAAGGGGAAATGGAGAAGAAATGCTTATGTGAAGTCTGAATCTATAGCAGCATAATTAAAGGATGTTCGGGGTCACCTGATCCAGCCCCAACTACAGTATAAGATTTATGAAAAGGGAACGTTTTAAGATTAATATCAAAACTAGAGAGGGTGTCTGCATCCTGAATCCAAACTGGGAGCTGGTTCCACAGGAGAGGGGTCTGAACTCTTTGAAGGAAGCTCATTTCTGCTGCTTCTGATCTTGTTCTTTTGGTCACTGCGCAGAGCGCGTGACCATAGCTGAGGCTGGGGATGTAGGTTGACTGGTAAATCGACAACTCTTTAGATGCAGCCCCAATCCAGGGCCCTTCCATCTCAAATCAAGAAATGTTTGGAACATTTTCTGCACAACCATCTCCGATTTAGATTTAAAAAAATTAATGCTCCAAAGTGTGAACATATATTTATATATATAATGAGCGCTGTGAAATTTTAGCTTCAGAACAGTTTGATTTAAAAAATATACATGTTAATTACAGGTATGGTCCGCATTGATATAGATAGACCCTGAAATGCTTTAGTGGGAGAATATGAGGTCTTTAAGGTACATTGGGGTCTGATCATTTAGGATTTTGTATGTGAGATGAATAATTTTAAATTTAGTTGTGGGTTGAATAGGGAAGAGAAGCTAATTTGGGAGAAACATGGTTTCTGTTCCTGGATCAGCCGTGTATCTTGTGCACTAGAATCACCAAATGGCATTTTGTACAAACAGCTTTTCTTAATTTTCCAGGGTATCTATTAAATACCTTACACATGAATATACAGTAACAGTTTGGGCACACTCACGGTGAGCGTGTCCAAACTCTTGACTGGTGCTGTATGTGCTGTTCCAAGTCTTCTTAAAATAAGAGGTTTGCTTCCAAACCAAACATTATTCTTGTTTTGATGTGTCCTTTAGACACTATTTACGTAGCACATTATTTATATAGACCATCTGTACTTTTTCCTCCATTGCTTGACCTCTGGTTTCTAAACAGCTGTGTGGGATCACATAAGAGATAACAAACACTCTACCAAAATCTTCTGATCATGAAGTAGCACAACATCATCATCTGTTATATGCTCCTTATAGATTCTATATGAGAAACACAATCCCTTCCTCACCAGCAATATTAGTTATGAGAACTGTCATAAACCTTCAAATGATCTTCACTTGGCACATCATTTCCTTATTTTTCATACTAAAACTAATCATGACAGTCTCATCGGGAAGCACCTGCGTTTGTTGTTTCTCCAGTCAGGACATAGTTTGATGTTTCGATATAAACACGTTTACAAGAGCAGACTGATGTGACGCTCGTGTCTTTGTGTAAAGTATGGAGCTGGAACCAGGACCCAATTAGCCTAGCTTAGCACAAAGCCTGGAAGCTGAGAGAAACATGTGGTCTGTGCAGTTTATACATCCCACCCTGCATTTCAGTGGAATCTCGCCAACACTGTACCTACACTTGTGCTTTTTAGCAAAGGGTGTTGACTCTTTTCGACATTTACTTTTCACAAGAGGTCTGTTTTCCCACTGAGACGATGTCCAAAGCTGAGAAGCTGCTGAGCTGCTTCCTGTGTCCGTACTGGAGGCTCATTCATTGCCAACCTGTTCTCCGAAAAAGAGAGCGAGACAGAGGTGGAGTATGGGTTTCGGTTGTGGGCTGTGCTGTGTCAGCAATGTGCCGAGGAGAGAGAGGGAAGCCGGGGGTGGGGGTCTGTTTAAACTGCTCTTCATCGTAGTCTCGCTCACAGCCCGCTGGCTGCGTTTGCATTTTTATTTTTGTCGAATTCAAGAAGAAAAAAAACGCTGCCCACAGGTTTTTTGTTGTTGTTGTTTCTGATGAGTCACATTCATTGCCTGACTTATTTTGGGGAGCAAATGGTTTTAATTTACAGTGACTTTATTATGAGAAAAGAATGCTTTCTAAATGCCTCCTTATTACTTACACCCCCCTCCAGGACATGCATGCATGCAGTTTATGCTGTGTTGTCCCAGTGAAAGATTACCTGCTTGTGTTTTTAATAAAGACTAAGAGCCTTGGGAGGAAAGGGGGTGAAAACAGGAAAATAAAAAGATTACCCAAAAAGCAAACAAAAAGCAGGGTAACTAAAATAGAAAGAAAACAAAACACAAAATTGCTGTTTTGTCTTGGTTTTCACTTTATTTCTAACTTGCAAAGTCTGGAAGAATAGCCTCTGACTAATCACAAGATGATGGCTCAATCCTGGATTGAATGGATGTGGGCCTTGTGGGGGCCAGTGGAAAGCATGCCGCAGGGATTTCTGCTCAGAGCATTAAAGAGGGACAGGCGCAGGGCAGTTGCAGGTCAGCTGAACAAACCCTTAGATTCAGGAGATTAAATTCAGCCAAGTGCTGGAAACATTCCTCACAAATTTGAATCTCCATTGATATAAAGATGTCACACAGTTGCTTGCACAGACTGAGCCAACATCATCCCAATCTTCAATTGTCCAATTTTGGAGATTATGTGGGAACTGTATCCTCACTTTCCTGTTCTTAGCTGACAAGACCCAGCATGGTTTTTTTCCTGTAGCATATGTGCTTAAAGTTTGTGTGAGTTTAGCTCCTTATCATGTTCATTAGAGGGTTACTTTAAACATGCATGTTGGATTCACACAGGAGTGGTATATGATGGTAAACCTCACTCCACTCCACCCTGGGCCTCTTCAGTAGTAGCTTTTGTTTACCATAAACTGTTTCATCGTCAGTGTTTGAATCCAAATTTGTGAGGAGGATGTGCAGGTGTGAAAGCTAAAATGGTGATGCATCTGACTTTCATGCAGTACTGGAGTTAGTCATTTCTTACAGACCAACAAATCTTTTTTTTTTTTTGCTCGACCATAATTTCAGTTGTCTAAACTGAACCGCTACTCCAACCAAACCTTAACCGTATCTTAACCATCCCTTTGTTTCTGTCCTGAGACGAACCCTCCAGCAGAGCATGATCCTGAATGCACATATAACTAAATAGAAGAGGTTGAGAGAAATTTACAGGTACGTTTGCCAGAAGCAGCAGTGGGGCCCTGCTCAACATTTTTACGCAGGTAGAAGGAGTGTAAACTTAATGTAAACTGCTTTGTATCAGATGAAGGTCTCAGCCATGTGCAGTTAACTCCAACGAGGCTACATGTACACAGTATAGCACACAGCTTTCAGAACACATTGTTACATAGATATGATTCAATAATGCAATAACTCAAAGTTTCAGTGAAGAACAAGCTCCAGTTCAACACATTATATTTTTAGAGTTGCAGCAGAACTTCTGTCAGTAACTAGTTTTATATATAGCCACAGTTGTTTTGACTGAAATCGGCCTAACCACCTCACCCCCAAGGGACGTATTGGTCAATTTTAACAACTAACTGTAATCTGATAGGGTGTCTTCTCTCACATAATAGATGTTTGTCAAGCTCTGCGTTCACGGCAGGTTTTGGCTCAAGAGACAATATTGCAAGTGTCTGACTCCATTTTCCGCCTGCAGCCTCAAACGGGGTGGATGAAGAATTTGTGCATATGTCCTCGGAGATGGCCAACATAAATTTAGCTGCTTCCTTTGTGTGAAAAACTGCAGAAAGCTTTCCTGAAACTGTATATTTGTCTTTGTGTTGCTGTGAATCACAGCGCTGCTCGCCGTCTGACTCTCAGACCTGGCTTAGGTGCTCTGGCTGTGTTTACACTGGCCTCAGACCAGCACAGAGCTCAGTACTTTTTTCTTGTTTAGGCTTAAAAATGTTGACATTTTAACCAAAGAATCTAGCTGTGTAGTTTTTCCATTTACTCGGCTCTCATGTGTTTTAAATGACTGTGTCAAGTATGTGCTTGTGTACTCACATCTGTGCATCTGCTCCAAAGGAAACATCAACACTACTCAGTCAGCCTGAGCGTGCTTACAGCATCATTATGCTGGACTGACTACACATAGTTGAGAACAATAGGGCAGTGTTACTTCACCCACATTCCTATAAATCAGATTTTCTCACATCAAGTTATGGTCGGTAGATTGCTTTGATTTTGATTCAGCCAAGTTTGGAGTTTGGAGACACTGACTCATTGAATTCATTTCCTTTCTGGAGCTTAAAGTGTAAAAGAAACTTTCTAAGCATAAACAGAAGAAAATGGATGATTATTTATTGATTTTATTGCACTGCCACATCAGCATACTATATTCACACCCATGCTTTTCTAGATTTCTGGTAGCATACAAAACTTTGCATCAAAATAGAACTGGTCTTCCTCATTCACCTAAATTCAGTGTATCTAATAGGAGAAACATGTAAGTGATATAACTAAGAAATATATATAAGTAACATAAGTAAAAAATAATAGGGTTTATTCACCTGATCTTGTCTTTTGCAGCATTCACTGGGCCTGAATGAAGGATGTGAATACAACTTGCAGCAAAGTGCTGACAGTTGTCGCTCCTGCAGAGTTTTGCATGCAGTGCAGGTGTTGATACTGTGCAACAATAAAATAGTTAACATGTCTCTTGTCATTTCCCTGAAGCCTTCATTGCTCACCATGTTTATTGGACACATAACTTTGGCTAAATGTGTTGACTATCTGTCTTTGTGAGCTGGATAGATATGCCAACAGGCTCGCTTTGATGGATGTTACGAATTAATGTTGGACCCTTCATGTTAGCAACTGCTGCACTGTTTTTCTTGGCCTTTGTTCTGCTGCAGTTAGTGATGTGTTTTCAGTCTGTTGAATTAGTTAGTTATGCTGCTTTGTAGCGGAGACACCACTTTGCAGCACTCTTTGCATTTCATTCCCTAAATCTCTTCAAAACAACAGACTATGAACTTCTGAGAGCGAGCTCTTAGCCAGAGGGTTGTTTTTTTATTATTTGATGCATCTGACATAAAAAAAATTTTTTTTTTAAAAAAGCTGCTAATGTACTTCTGAAACCTGTGGACCTGAATAATAGGTGTAAGGAATGCTACTGCAGTAAAGTCAGATCTTAATTGTTCTTCTTTAATTAATGGTGTTATTTTACATCAGCGACAAAAAGATAAAATAGCAGCTAATGTGCTTAATTGTTCTTAGTTGTAGCTTAGTTGTAATCCGCCATCAAAGAGCTTCTGGCACATGTCAGTGACTGAGAGGTTGAAATTCTGTGCCGTTGTGGCTGCATATCAAAATCTCATTAGATACAATAAAAGCTGTCTGATAGGACTAGTGAGAAGTGTTGGCATCCCCTGATTCAAAAATTAGAATACATTAGGAATACATTACATAACTCCTCCACCACTTTGATATTAGAGACAGTGAAACTGCAGTGGTCAGAAAAGGCAGTCAGATACCATCTTCACTGTGGTCAGCATCTTTCCCCACAAGTAAAGCCAGACTTGGCCGGACAGCTGGCTCGGTCCACGCTCTTTGGTTTTATTGGCTCTACTTGGCGATGAAGCTTGAAAGAAAGTGCTTTGTGGTGATAGGATTGAGTGCAGCACCACCTCAGAGAGACATAGGCTTACGAACCTCGGGCTGGGCGATCATTGTAGCTGATTCAGTAAGTGCTTCCACGCTGGGCCACCCAGCTGGCGTGACCACACAAAAATCCAGCTGCACAGATGCTGTTAACACTAGCACACAGCTCAGTATCCGAGCAGACGGGTTTGGACTAAAGCGGGAGTGTAATGAAAGATTTTTAACCTTCGTTGCAAAATATGTCTCGGTTTATTTGAGGTCATGTTTTTGTGGTGAATTTGAGATTTGTCACTGAACTCGGCGAATGTCTTCCAAGGCACACAGAGTTCTCCACGAGGCTTCAGTATGGGAGCAATTATAAAAACAATTTTCCCAGAATAACATGGTAATAATTAAAGAAATGTTTGATATTGATCAAACTTATGTAATCTGCATTTCACAAATAGAGCACAGAATGCTTTTCTTGTTCTAGGAAAATTGTGCGGTTCTAAGAAATAAGGAGACCAAAGAAATGGCACGGAGCTTCACGGAGCTTTCAATCCAAAGAAAAAAAATGTTCTTGCTTTACTAGAGTCTAGTGAAGCGCTTTGAAGGGTGTGTGGGGGAGGGGGACCTTTGCTCTTTTATTTTTTATTTTTGCAGTAACAATGTTTCAGTATTGGCAGAATATATCAAGTACTGATACCACGAAATATAGGAAGCTAAAAAAGCTAAAAAGCATCTCACGAAGTGCACACGGTTGTTTCGTTGGTACTGTAACACAAACGGGCACAAATCAGTTTTCTGATTCACAAACTAGTAAAAAAAACACAGCAGTTCACTAGCACAAGTGATCGGGGATCATAAGTCAGAGCCTAAAGAACTGATATCACGTGCTGATAATGACATGATGAAAATGAATATCAGCGACCAACCGCCTCTTCCCCATCCGTCTGACTTTCCCAGTGCCCTGTTTTACTTGACATTTCAACATACCAGCACTGGAACATGATCAGGAGGGGGCAGGAGGGGGCAGGGGGTGTCTTGTTATGCTCGCGGGCCAATAAAGTTTGTTTATGGGTTCTGTGTGTTTTTTTTTTTAATTCATGCATGTCTGAATTAAAGCTGGGACCTTCCTGTGTGGAGTTTGCATGTTCCCCTCGTGTCTGTGTGGATACTCTGGCTTTCTCCCAGAGTCCAAAGGCGTGCACGTTAGGTTAGTTGGTGATTTTAATTTGGCTGTAGGTGTGAATGTGAACATGAGTGGTTGTCTGCCTCTCTGTGTGACCTGTGCAGCCCAGGCTTCAGCACAGCCACAACCCTGAAAGAAACTGGATGGATGGAATCTGTTTCAGAAGGACTGACGGCAGAAAGTTTCTGTTATTCATTAGCAGAAAGTTCATGTGAGCAGCAACAGCCTAGTATTTAACGTGCCTCTTTATTCACAATTTCATTGCACAATAATGATCTTTTTAATTATCTGGCTGGACTGAATTTACCATTCCATGTTGTATATTCATAACATATTTATGTGGAGTGTTCTCTCTGCTGAAGAAATCAGCCAGTGGCTCTTGGTTTTAGGCCCGGTGTAGAGCGCTGGGATAACAGTTTGCAAGCACTTAATGCGTATAAAAATACTTTCTTGCCTGCGCCTGTTGATGCAGGTGCTGGTGGAGTTGCACTTTACAGCCGTCCCTGGTAATATTAAGTCTCAGTTATGTTAAAAAGTCCCCGCCTGCTAACAGCACCTCTGCTCGTAGCGGACCTTACTTCACACAGTATATTTTAAAATGCAGCCAACAGTTGCCGTTTGGCAGCAGATGTGACGTGAATGAAATATCTCCTCAAGTCATCATAAACTGCGTGATGAGATGTATATAAATATAAAAGTGCTGACTAGAAGACAAAGACTTTCTTGGTATTCAGTCCAGCGATGCAGAGTATCCCCAATACAGTGGCCCAGCTTTGTTTATGAGGCACACATGCATGCTTAAATGTGTGTCTCGGAGGAATTACAATATATGATCCATTTGTCATAGTCTGTCTTCCTGTAACTGTGCACAGATGGGATGATAAAACTGGGGTTAATCCGCTCCATCTTGTCTGTGTGTCTGTCTTTAATAGGCCAGCTAACAGTTATTGCCCTCCCTTTGTTATTTTCTTCAGTTTGCACAATTCCTTCAGTAGCGCACTTTGTTGTTTTACTGTTTGTGTGTTATGAAACCTCAGGTTTGCAATCATGGGCATGTCAGATTGCTTTCAGGTAAACAAATGTTACAAGCAGAGTTTAATATTTGTGTGTATAATGCAGCTCAGGACATTAGGCAAGACTCATTAAGATAAGAGATAATTTAGCATGAAATTGTGTTTGTTTTGTCAACACAAATAAGGTCTCAAAAAGTTTGTAATAATATGGATGAATGGTAAAGGTGGTGATTATTGTTTTTGACGTTTTTACACGTTTAAAATATGAAAGTAAAATGAATTCAATCAGCTGGCTTGTCTCTTTGTGATGTAACACTTGGATTTTTATTTTCTTTGCAATAAATCTCACAGGCTAAAACTGAAACTGGAAAGAAAAGGCCCCTATTGTGTAAGACCTGAAGGTTGATTCTGAAGAGAGGATGTGTTCGAGACACCATATTATATATCCCAGTACAGTGTTTGTGTTATGGTCTTTGGCCAAAACCTCAGAGTACCACGTTCAGCTCTTTCAGCCTGTGTAACATGGGCATGCCATCCTGTTCAGACATGGAGTTATCCATATATTATTTTCTTTCCAACAACATACAGCTCTCTCAAACTGTCAACCTCTGATCTCCTTACTCATCAGGTAAAGGAAGTGCATACCACTGGGAAGGTTTCTTATAAAAACACCCAAAATAGCCTGCTGCAACAAAGTAAAAAAATGTAGCCATTTGCTTGGCACGAAGGGATGATGTATCGAATGTTTGCATGTGTCCTTTGATTTGGCTCCACTGTAACAAGGTCCAGATGTGTTAGAGGACCTGAGGCCCAGTTTAAAGTGTCATAAACCTGTTAGCAGGTTTATGACACTTTAAAGTTAAAAAAACAACAACAACATTGGTATGCTAAGCTAGCTCAGCAATTCAAGGAACCTAATGCCTCAGTAATTTGTCTCAGTGGTAGCTTCCCCTGTTAAATAGTGCTTACTTGTTAACATTCCTTTTGGTGACTTTTAGCTGCAGCTAAAGGGGGGTTTGGGGGGAGCGTCAGGACCTCAGTGCACCTTGCAAAACTTGTGTTTAACACTTATAACAGTGGAGTCAGAACCATGCCTCAGTTTTTTGAACCAAAGTTGCACCTGGCGAGATAAAAGTGTAGTTCACTCCGTGCTGAGCATTTATTGGATGGATGGCTGGATGGATGGATGGATGGATGGATGGACTGCTTCATCCATGTTGATCTGCTGTGCTACATTGTTTGATAAACTGCTTATTTTTTGTGTATCAGCTTGGTTTGTTGAAGCAGTTTCTTAAACCAGATTGCAAAAAGACAAGTCCAAGAGTGATTATGGAAATAAATAAACTGGAACTGGAACCACAAATACTGTAACTGAAGTTATGACAGTTTATAGATCCAGAGTTTACAGTTGTAGACACAGTGGTTTACCATTTAAAAGAGAAATATTTGCATTCCCTGACGAACAGGGAGCAATAATACAGTACTGACAGCGTTAGAATCTGTCAGGCTTCATTCAGGTGGAGGAGAGAAGTTCTGTGTGACTAATGGGCTTTGGCTTGTTATCATTTTCAGCTTTCAGACAGAAGAGAAGGCTGTGAAATCAGAGAGTTCCTGTGCTAGCCATCCAGCTAATATGCATGACATACTGTAGTATTAACATTCTGCACAAACTCTTCACACAAAAAAGGCTAGAGCCTGTACAGGCTTTCTTTGTGTTGCTATGGAAATTTCCACTGCTAGGCAGGAGGGAGACAGGGCTTGCTCATGTCAGGTACAAGGAACTGGGGAATTTTTTTCTTTGACTGGCTCAGAGTCCAGATGAAATACAGCTGTTTCATGGACGCCACACTGGAATGCCTCATCTTTCACTGCCCATTTTCCCCCTGTCTATAATCCCAGGCCTCTGTCTTTTTTCCACTTTCATGACAATAAAGTATTTGACAAAGACAAAACTGATCCACAACTAAGCATAACTCCTCCTTAGTATCACTGGTTACATTTAAACCACTCACCAGTCAAGTTCATCCATATCATTGATCTTGTCATTAAAATGCAATGACAGTGAACCTTGGATCCTGGCATTCATTGCAGGCTAATTCGACCAAGCCCACCAGCCACCCTCATGGCAATACGACTCCCAAATGGTGGCAGTATCCCCCAGCAGGGGGCACCTCCAACCAAAGAAAATAAAAATTAAAGAATAAATACTGGAACAGCTAACAACATTGACTTGGCCTCCATACCCTCTAGATCCCAGATCTCCAGATGGGAAAAGATACACCTGAAAAAGTTCTACTCACAGAGACCCTGCAAAGTACAGGATGTACAGGATCTGCTGCCAATGTACCAAAGGAATTAATGTGATGGGTCAGAGCTATTTGGACATTCTGCACAAGCAGGGATGAAAAAAACAAAAGGAGAGTTAAAAAAAAAAAGGTCAGTGGGAATGTCATCAGTTTTGCATCCAATCGGTCATAATGCTAAGTTCAGATAAAAAAAAAATCACCTAACCAAAGGCCATGGCAATCCATTCAGTTGTTTCAGGGAAAGCAAACCACAAATGTGAACCTTGGACTTTTACGGGAAGAGTCATTCATCCTCTGGACACAGTGAATCCCTGCAGCACATTCCCGGGTAATCCAGCCATCTCGACTTAGAGACAAGCAGTGCCGTCCCTGGAGAGCTAGCATTTGTTCTCAAGATTACAAAAATTAGTCTTTAATATGTCTGGAAACGTATTTCTTTGTCTTCATCCAAAAGCCCAAATTATATATATATATATATATATAAAAAAACAGGTCCAGACTGCAGGTACACGGTTTTCATTTGACAGCAATAAAATGTCAGATGCATTATCCTCCACCATACCACTTTCTAGCCTTCGCTGACATTTATTCGCCTCGTGGGGATTATGTGGCTCAAGTCCAGCCTGCTGATTGGAAACGTTTTTGGCTGCTGTCCTGCTTCTCAACTCTCAGCATACTTCAACAGTCTGCACCAGGCTTTCGCTTTAACAATGTGTTTATAGTCAGCTCATGACATGCATAGATCTTCATATTTATATTTAAATATTTATGTTTAAATCACAATGGTATTATGAATATAAAACACAATACATGTCTTTTGTGCTGCGACAGACTGGCGACGTGTCCAGATGTACCCTGCCTTTGGGCATCTGGGGTTGGCTCCAGCCTCCGGTGACTATTCTCTAACTCGTTTACTTTAACATATTTTAACATCACCTGTGTGACAACACAATCAAAAATGTCGGATGAGTGGCTGTAGAAACCATGTAGGTCTAT
This sequence comes from Apistogramma diplotaenia, assembly GCA_015052665.1. Taxonomy (NCBI): domain Eukaryota; kingdom Metazoa; phylum Chordata; class Actinopteri; order Cichliformes; family Cichlidae; genus Apistogramma; species Apistogramma diplotaenia. The sequence continues at coordinate 15,587 of VOQJ01043037.1, forward strand.
TTTCTTTCTGAGTTCTCTGTAAAAAAAAAAAAATGCTTTAGCTAGCTTGGAAGTGTTACTGTGGACCACATCACACATAATTGTTGTTTATGCAAAATCATTTGGAGGTTAGCAAAAAGAAAAAAAACCTGCAATGACAAGCAGAGGGAAAATGTTACAGCCCTGGAACGAGTCACCAGCTGCTCCGCCAGGAATGAATTTCCATGTTAGTTCAGTGGAAACGTCACTGTGGGGAGAACATGGTAGTTACGGTTTTTAACCCCGGTTATACACACTATGTGCTGAATTATAGTCATGCTAACTGTAGGAACTAAAAAGTCTGCACAAAGACTTTTTACGCATTTGTAACATTAATTAAAATGCTCTTTTGTATCTTTGGTTAAGATTTTGAAGACACAAACATATTGTTTTTATTTCTGTAGAAAAGCTCATTTGAACATCATTGCCACACTTGCCTTGCTTTTGACCCAGAACCTGCAGACGTTCAGCTGCTTGTTTACATGGTGTGATGTTGTACTTTAAACAGCGTGTGTTCGGGGCCAGTGTGGGGGGGGTTCTCTGACGGAGCTCCCCATACTCACTCCCATCATGAGGTTGTCGGCACACATAAGGACAACAGTGGCCGGCATATCCGTGCCTATCTCCGCAGTGGGGCCCCTTAGAGTTTGTTAGACATGATGTTTGCACAGATGTCTGGGTCCAAAGCAGAAAGGCCAGACCCTCAGTACCCCTTTGGTGGTCCTGGCCCACCTCTGACTTTGAAGGATAGAACCTCCTTTGGCTACAGATTCTGTCCCATCATGGTTGACATGACTTAACGGGACAGATTGGGGCCTCTGATGCTCCCTGAAGGAGAAGGTCATGTGACAATGGCAGCCCAGCTGTGTGGTGTTTCCCCCAGTGGAAACAGCTGACATACCCATGATGCCAAGGGGCACAGGAGTATTGACCTAGAAGTGTTACCTACATAGTGCACTTTTAGGACTTCAGTTAAGCTTGTAAAAAACAAAGTGCCCCCCCCCCCCCAACGATTAAGAAGCTTTTAAAAAAAAATTATGCGCAAACAATTAAAATAAATTTTTTTTTTTGTCTTTTA
>VOQJ01043038.1:0-22548 GCA_015052665.1 Apistogramma diplotaenia
GGATCATTGTCGTGACAACCTGCTCGTGCCTTCATCTCCTCCTTCAGGATCAACCTGCCAATTCCCTGCATGGAGGGGAGGAGAGAAGAGCACAGAGGAGGAACAGAGAGAGAGTGGAACAAGGTGGAACAAAAGGACAGATAGATGGAGAAATAAGAGTTGATTGAGTGGAAGGGGCGCAGGAGTTGATAGATGGTGATGGAATAATACAGGATAAAACACAAGGAGGGATGTGAGGACAAAGAACAAGAGAGGAGTACGTGGGCATCAGTTTATATCAAGTCAAGTTGGTGATGTTGGAAAGAAGCATTTAATTAACTGGCTCATTAAATATTAACCCTCACTTAAAATATAAGAGAAAGAAGCAGGAGGTTTCTTTCCTTACCCTGTTTATATTATGATTGAGTCCATCCTCCTCTCCTCCAGATGAAAACCTCCTCACCCTGGAGACTAGACAGAGAGATGGAGGAAATGAAAGGTAAAAGAGAGCAGGAAGGAAGACAGAAGACATCAAAGTAGTCTTTACAGCTGTGCGTACAGTTTGTGCACAGCAGTGACACATGTTAAATAGAGGGTGTTTTACCTTTTGGAGAGCCGGTATACGGGTAGTAGTTGGAGTTTGGGTGATAAATGCTGTTACAATTTGAGGCGGAAAGGCGATTGGAATTGGTGAGGTTCTCATTGGTCCTACTCTTATTGGCTGATGGAGAGGCTGATATTTCTGACAGAAAGATAATCAGAGAAACTGTCAAGGGAATTTTTTTTAAATTTTTCATCAAAGACACACATTCATCTTTTGATTTGTGGTAGAAAAATCTTTTTGTCCAAGGATCTGAGGGAGAATTTGATGCTTGAAACAACAACAAACCTATCAGAAGGGAAAATTCTACATGAGTGTAAAGCCTTAAAGATGTTTCTGCTTTACACAGTTGGCTTTAAAAAGATTTTCTGACCAATGTCAGTGTGTTTGCTCATGGGACAGATGAAGTAGTGCTTATATTTACAGAGAGACAGAAAATCAAAAAGAGGTCAGATGCATATCTGGCCTGAATGAGGCCTATTAAAATATGTCCAAACCATTTACCTGTGATTTCTGTGGTTTACAGTATCTGTATCTGCTAATTAAAACAAACATACTCCCAGTAAGCAGAAGTTATCTCTTCTGGAAACACAACCAAAATGCTCCATGAGGAAAAAGCTCGCATTTTTGATGTTCAGCCACATCTGCCTATAACATAAAATATGGTACCAATATAAAGTATATATACCTGATTATGGTATTTTGCCTTAATATGAAAACTGCTCTATACATGATGAATGGTGAATGCAAATCCACACAGGCCAGCTTGTCGACTGCCCAACAGGAGGGAAAGGCTTGTCAGCATTTTGCAGCACAGTGTAAATCATGCGGAGGTCTTTCAGAAGAACTGTAACTCTGTTGGACCTGCCATGTGAGCACAGATAGATCACCTACACACTAAGTATTTTGGCACTGCTTCTCTCAGTTTCACCCCTTGAATCAGCAGCTGAATCTGTAGTCACAGGTTTGATGTGGCTGCATCAAAAGTGGTATTAAACTTGACACCCACCTCAAGTCTGCGCACCTTTACAGACAAGTAACCTTAAAGTAACTTTATCGGTGTGATGTGTGGGGAATGCTACTGTCATAATTAGGAATGCACCAATCCATCAGCTCTGACTCTGATGTAGCACTGTATGTGCATTTTCCCCAAAGTCTCACAAGTTAGCACATGGCTAGAATGCTAAAAACTCAGTAGGCTAGCCAGTGTGAGTGGGTGATACATGATTTGGTCATGTTAAGGTCAATCTGGGAGCTCATCAGCTGGTCTGTTGACTTATGAGATTTGTGGGCTTGCACTACAGTCCTTCTGTGTAGGTGTTGGGTGCTATACAGACAGAAGCTACAAAGAGGCACCTGCATCCAGTCTTCCAGAAGGCCAACAGCTCATATCTTAAAAGAGATGTTGCTGTGTGCATTTCCAATGCTGACTGGTTGAAAAATTAAGCTGCACAGGAAAGGGAGCAGCAGTGCAATTACCCTTGAAAAGGAAGAAGTGCAAAAAGAACCACAGAAAAGGCAAATGTCATGGTCCTGGGTCTGGAGCCAGTGTTTGGAGTTTTGTAAAGCTTACAGTTCTTCTAATTTTGTACTTTAGGTTATCTGTTGGGTTACTTTTGCATTGTGTGTTCTGTTTACATCTCCAGTATTTGGTTTGTATTTACTTCTTTGTGTATCAGCCTTTGGTACAGCCTCCCCAGTGTCCTTTTGTTTCTCATTAAATCTTGGTCTGGCTCTCTTCGTACTCCTTTGTCTCATGTGCTCTGTATTTAGTTTGATTTTCTCCTTGTCTCATTAGCTAGAGTCTGTTCACATGTGCCTCCTTTACCCCTCAGTCCTTGCCACAGTGTCTGTTTTTGCACTTGTGTCTTTCATGCCTGACTTGAGTACACCCCCCCCCCCAAAGTATGCTGTCACCTTATTTCATGAAGGGCAAATAAACAAAAACCTGGTATAAGAGAGGAAAACAAAAAGCTGGAATTCTAAAATTAAATAAATCTTAAGACTTTTGGTGAGGAAAGTAAAATTTCCTCCATCCTTCACTCAGGCTGGAGCCCAACTGACCCAAGGAAAAATGAATTGATAATCCTAAAGGCTGGCAATACAAGACAGAACTAATACACATCTTAAACACAGTGATATATTTCATATAAGTTAACACAAAGCAGCACCTCCAGCAGCGTAATGTTGATAGATCACTCGATTAGACTTTTATTTTACTTTATATTCTAAATGAGGTGGAATTAAAACCCTAATTTTACTTGCTCTTTTTCCTCTGCTGTGACTATCTGGCCCACTCTGAATTTCATCTGTGTTTGATTACTTTCACCTGTGTCTTGTTCCCAGCTGTGCCTCATCTCCAGTCACTCATCTCTGTCTATATACAGTCCTGTCTTCCCTTTGCCAGTTGTGCCCCTAATTCTCCTTCTTCGTTTATATTTGCTCTGGGTTTTTTTTTTGTATTTTTCAGATGGTGGCATAAGCTGTTTGTCTGCCTTCCTTTTTTAACCAATAACAAGTCATTTTTTTGGCATTTTGTTATACTATAAAAACAAGTTTAAACTGTTGCCAGACTACAGCTGGTGGTTTTTACCCACATGTAAACAAAGCCTTCTTAGTGATAAGTACCCAAAACTACAAGTGCACTACAAATGGGAATCAGAAATAGGCTGGCAAATTATTATAATTTGTAATAATAATCAACCATTAGTGAAAACATCTTTGAGCTGCCTTTTTCAACTGGCATTTACTCAGAAATACAGTCACAAATACAATCACTTTTTTTTAAAGAATAAAGTAAGCCAAATATTGATTGATTAATATTGATTAATTTTTTCAATCTAGCTCCTGTTCAGATGTTCCAGGGTCACACCATGAACTCTGCAGCTGATCTGGCCAGTGCCAAAGTGCTGCTGCATCAAGCCTGTGTAAGACTGTAGAAGACATCCTCACTCATCCTGTGTCCCTGCTGAGGAAATCTGAAGAGGACTGAATCTAGTGAGGAGCACCAGATTACAGACAATATGAGATGTGTGAATAAAATGAACATGGGAATCAAGTCCAGTCAGACAGGTACAAAAAAAAGTTCTGAACATCACATTTTGAAAAATGAACCAACCTTGTCTCTTGTAGATGGGTGGTTTCCTATAGATGTTGGTTTCCTCAGAAGCTGAGAACAGGAAAAAAGAGAGACCTTTAACTAGTTCTTTAATAAACAAATGTCTTTAGTACACAGACTTACTGTACATATTTACCACTCCAATCCCACCCCACGTGTGCACATGGAGTGTCTAGAACATACAAATATTTTTCAGAAACTGAGAACAAGTGATGCACAAGTTATGGCAGAGGTCATTTCTATCTCCCCATTAATCGATAAGATGATCCATGTGAACTCTGTTCAGAGAAAAGCAGCCACTAAACTCTGCCCACCTTCACAGAGGCGCAAACACAGAACCGCACATGTGGTGCAGTGAGATCCTCCCCAGAAAAAGTTCCATCTGTATTTTCTTTACAAGTGTACCTGAAGTTTCAACAATGGTAAAGTGGCAACCAGATAATTTACAACCAAAAGCCTTCTCATATAGGAGAACTGTGGCTTCTGAAAATAATAATCCCAAAAGCACAGAGAGTTTTCATCCCTTTCTGCTCCATTGCATCTCATTTCCATCTCCACCCTCCTAAAAACCAAGCCTTCACACTTCTGCCAGTTAACTCTTGCAGAAGGAGTGCTCTTTCAGTGGCATTTGATGCTACAACATGTGAAATTGTTACGACTTGTAACAAACACAGTTGCATCATCGGCATCAGCAGACGAGCTGAGTGAAGTATGTGAATCTGCAGTAAAGGTCAAGCCTGTGAGATCCTATGTAAGCTCATTTAAATGGGGCTCAGTGACAAGAGCATATGGCATACCACATAAAGAGCAACCCTGCCTAATGCCTCTCTGTGACTGGTTCGCTAAGTCCTCTTATCTTCAACAATATAGTAGCATTTGAGTACAACAGCTTAACCCATGAAATAAACCAAAGGCTTCAGGTGTCTTCAAACAAAGATGATCCACATTTTCTTGCTCTAGAGACAAAATACATGAATCAAATTGTCCAATAGTGTCAGTTCTCTACTGTAAATCTGAATAATAGGAATAATTGCACCCAGATAATCCTTGAGTCTATTTGAAAGCTATTATTTTATAGTCTGCACAGTGAAGTGAAGCTTTTTTCCTGTTGGTATTGTCCCCGGAGCTGGAGCCTGTGGTCTGAGCTCTGCAGGGAGTTATTCAATTCCTGAAGCACGGCCACAGCGGTAAAGATCTGCTCAAAGGAAAGTTCCTCTTCAGCCTCGGTAATCCCTCCATCCACACTGCTGGCATTCTCAGTTCTCTGCACTGAAAGGTTCACTGTGACACTGAACGGCCAGCTTCCCTCATCTGTCCTTGATTGGTTGCTCCATCAGGAATTTTCAGATGTGTCAAATTTATCACAATCATAATCTTTTTCTCTAACTACAAAAGAGTTGGACCATCTACATCATTAACAAAGATGCATACTGTAAGATTTCAATTTCTCTTACACTTCTCCCAGCTTTTGCTGCTGCTCTCATTCCTGATGACCATCCTGTCCCTGAGCAACTAAATCGCCCTTTTGAACTCCTAAATACTGTTCAGTTCATGTGCAGCTGAAGTACTACTGAGAACAGATTCTAATTTGTATTTTTGCCAGCTCCGGCCATTGAACTAATGATCTGAAGTGATATTTTTCTTAATCTCCACTGACTTCACAGAGGGTCTCTGCATATTAAATTGCCACGATGGTTGCTAAGGGTGATTTGAAATACAAGTGGGTGACATTGTGGCTCTAATCAGTCTATTATCAAAAATGTCATTTAAATCAGTCAGAAAGATGGGTGCATGAAGTGCAAAGGCATGACTTAAGTAACGGAACCTTTTTTTTCAGGCTGAAATCCAAAATGTTACATTAACAGAAATGCAAAAATAAGCAAGGGTAAACAAAATAGGAGCTCAAAGAAGGTACACATAAGAAGAAAGGAAAAAGAATATGGTACTATACACAGCGAAGGCTGATGGGCAGGTAGAGACAGGTGAGGAACGAGGCACAGGTGAGAACAATCAGGGGACAACAAAGTAAAACTGACACAAGAGACAAAAGAGCACTACCCTTCAAAGTAAACACTAGAACATCTGGGTTTCTGTCATGGCCATCCAGGGACATGAGGGAAGCCTACATCGCCATCCTCCTGTGAAGAATCTCAGAGTGACAAAATTCTTTAAAATTATTGTGCAGTCATTAAAGGTGAAACTACACCGACTGCCTTCATGAACTCACTCGCTCAAACTCCCAGCATGCAGTTCTTAAAGGAGATCAGAGTAGTTGTCCTTGGTTAACTACGCCTACCAAATTAGTTGTACACATTTACAGTCTTAATCATGACAGAAGCTGACAGAGCAGGTGACAAACTGGTACTGCAGAGGTGCCGCCTTGCATCCATACAACCTGACTAACATGCTGAGGCTGAGTTATACAGCTTCCCAGGCTTAATACAGGGAGGAAAAAAGCAGATGGCACAGAAATAAAGACCAGGGTGGAGAGTAATTAAGGGAGGAGCAAATGAAAACATAAAGGGAAGAAGACACAGGAACTAGAAAGCACAACAGCATGCCACAATAAACTAGAAAAGAGTTCAAACCTGTAAAATAACAATAAATGGGCGGTTAAGTCCAAACTTTTGACTGGTACTGTATTTCCACTCATACAGTGTACCAACACTACTACCAAGTTTGGGATTTGACTCCCGTTGGGTTAAATTTGTATGCACTTGTGATACTGAGGCACTTTGGATAAAAGCATCCAGCAGATACATTTTGCACTCTGTTGAATACAAGCAGGAAGTGGTGTTTCAGGGCTGGCAAGGAAAAGCAGCAAGAAGAAAGACAAAATGAGAAATGGAGTGGGGACAGAGAGTGAACGATGGAGGGAAGTCAAATACGTAGCAGTGGGAAGAAGAGGCCTTTTATAGAGACGGGAGCAAAGACAAAGTGACACATTCAGGGAGGAGACAGGCATTAACTTGATAAAATGCAGGGTTGATGGGCTCTTAAAATAAAATGAACCAGTATTTGTTCTAAGATGAAAGCACTCATATGGTATACAAAAGCTGCAGAACAGTATGACGAATTAGACAAAGAGTGCCCACCGGACAGCAGGAGCAGGATAGTGACATTTTTATGGCTGTTTAAAACCTCATTAAAATAAGTTTAAAGGCAAAAAAACCCACTAAACCTAAGAGACATGATGACAACAATGAATGAATGTTAGTAAATTGTGTTTTTCATTCTAGTTAGATGCTCTGTATTGCCAAACGTGTTCACTCACCCATCCAAGTCATTGAATTCAGGTGGTCCGATCACTTTCATGGCCGCAGCCTGTGGCACAAAAAGGGGGTATGCACTATATGCAATGCATAGGGGCGCCGCACAAGGTGGGCGCCAGAGCGATGCGGGAAAATTATTTCATGAGTCGACATTTTCTATTTTTAAGAGCTGTGCATATGATATGATCACCAACAGAGGCATGGCGCTGATTAGGCGCCCCTGTGCTCCTTGACCTCCCCTCTTCCTGTCCCAATCCCCCCGCACACATACAAACACACACCTTGAGAGGTTGCATTTTGTATGTGTGTGTGTGTGTGTGTGTGGGGGGGGGGGTCTAAAATGTGTCCGCATACACCTCAGAAAGTATATAGCTGCGCCCCTGGTGCAATTCATCACTCCAGAGAACATGTCTCCACTGCTCTAGAGTCCAGTGGCAGTGTGCTTTACACCACTGCATCCTTTACAACACTTGGTGATGTAAGGCTTGGATGCAGCTGCTCGGCCAAGGAAAACCATTGTTAGCTAATCTGAATGCCAAATGAAGTTTAGAGGGCTTCAGTGACTGAGTGTGCAGAAAGATGTTGACCTATGTGTACTATGTGCCGCAGCATCCACTGACCCCACTCTGCCATTTGATTCGACCCATTTTGTGGCCAATTTGCTGTCGTTCCCAAACGCTTCCACTTTGTTATAATGCCACTAACAGCTGACTGTGGACTATTTAGTAGTGAGGAAATTTCATGGCTGGACTTGTTGCACAGGTATCATCCTATCATGGTACCACACTGGAAAACACTGAGCGCCTGAGGGCGACTCATTCTTTCACTACTGTTTGTATAAGCAGTCTGCACACCTAGGTGCTTGGTTTTAAACACCTGTGGCCAGGGGCGAAGCTCTATACTTTCTGAGGCGACACATTTTTAGCGCCCACTCACAGCTGAATGACATGAACTTTGTGTTCTGTATGTTTTAAAAATACGGCAGTCAACACACAGAAGCGCCTAATAAGTGCCGTGCCTCTGTTACTGATTATGTCATATGCACAGCTGTTAAATACAGAAAATGCCGACTCATGAAATAATTTCCCCACATCGCTTTGGCGCACCCCATGTGCAGCGCTGCTATGCATTGCATATAGTGGATACTCCCTTTTTGTGCCACTGAATTGCACTTCCCTGTCTGGCATTCTGATGGATGAATCTGGGTTTGGTGGTTGCCAGGAGAACGGTACTTGCCTGACTGCATTGCATCAAGTGTAAAGTTTGGTGGAGAGGCTCGGACCCTTAGTTCCAGTGAGAGGAACTCTGAATGCTTCAGCATACCAAGATATTTTGGGCAATTACAAGCCCCCAACTTTGTGGGAACAGTTTGGGAATAACCCCTTCCTGTTCCAACATGACTAAATTTGGTGCAGAAGAACTTGACTGGCCTCCACAGAGTCTTGACCTCACCCTGATAGAACACCTTTGGGATGAGTTACAGTGGAGGCTGTGAGCCAGGCCTTCACATCCAACATCAGTGTCTGGCTCACAAATGTGCTTCTGGGAGAATGGTCAAAAATTCCCATTAAAAACTCCTAAAGCTTGTGGAAAGCATTCCTAGAAGGTTTAGGAGTGCCAAGGGTGGGCTGACATCATATCAAACCCTATCGATTAAGAATGAGATGTTATTCACATGTACATGCGCATGCAAGCAGATGAGCGAATACTTTTGGCAATATAGTGGATGTATGTATTGATCATGCTCATTAGTAATTGATGTCAAGTTTTGGTAAAATTTTATAATTTGGTAATATATAAAAAAACTAATGTGGTAAATACAACCAGAGATGAACTGCACAACAATAACAAAACAAAAACTGTATGAAAATACAAAAGCAGTACTGATAAGTAGCAGCCAGGTGCTGCTAATCAAGTACACTTGATTGATTGATTATCAGCAAGTGCAGCATTTCTCAAACTGTGAGGTGGGCCCCACCAGTGGGGCGTAGGGTCAAATGTTGGGCACTGCATTAATTCTCAGGGTGGAAAAAGGAAACCTTAGCCGGCATGTTTGCACAAAGACTAGCGAAACTGGCAACTGTCACCATCTGTTGCCACGGGACCTGGGCATATTGCAGTCACTGAGTCATGAACCCCTCTTAATACCAAATCTGAGGCCATCTGTCTGACAGCTAAAACTTAACCAAAATTTCATCATGCAACAGGGCAATGATCCAAAGTACAGCAGTAAATCTACAACAGAGTGGCTGAAAAAGAAAAAGAATGTGTTGCAATGACCCAGTCAATATCCATAACTCCACCCAATCAAAGTGTTGGGACCTTAAGTGCATTGTGCTTCAATAAATGCCTGCAAACTGCTTGAAATGAAAAGACGTTATAAAGAAGATTGGGCCAAAATTCTTCCACAATGCCGTGAGACTGATAAAATCATACAGAAAATAATCACTTTGAATTATTGCTGCTAAAGATGGTTCTACAAGTTACTGAATCATGGGGCTTAGTTTTTGTTAATAATGAAAGTGTAATTTGTTGTTTGTTCATCTGAAGTTGTATTTTCCTAATAAGACCTGCTTTGAACCAGATTATTTTTATTATGCCCTGATATGTAAAACCTAACAACTATTTGCCACGTTTTTTTATTGCAAGAATGGCAACAAAATATCAAATTAATCACAATCCAATTAAAACCCTTTGCAGCTGGTAAAGTTCAAGGGGAGTGACAAACCAGGTGCATCAGTGATGGACTTGGTGTGTACTGTAAATATTTGAGCTGGTTTTGGACTAACGTAGGGAAATTTGGGTTAATAAACAGAGGGTCAGGCTTACATATACAGTCATGGCCTACCTGGCACATGGAAATGCTTGGGGGCTTTGAAGGTGTTGGTGGGTGTAGCACACCTGGGCTCTGGCTGACTATAATAAGGTGAACTCCTGCCACTCTCACTGCCTGCAGTCAGCCCAGCCAGTCACAGTGAGAGAAACCAAAGCATGAATGACCCACATCCACAAACAGAAAGACAGACAGGCTACTGAAAGATACACTGACAAATAACCCGATGGATTACATGTGCATGTAAATGTGAGTTGCACCTACACAAATACCTTCTATCCAGTTATCCAGGGCCCTGTATTTTTTAGTGTGTGTGTGTTTGCTTGAGTGGGAGAATTACCAGGGGCATAATAATGCAGCGGGGAGCCTCCATGGCGACTGTGTGCAGGAGAGTCGGTGTAGGGGGAGCTGGAGGAGCGTCTTGTCCTTACCTCCATGCCATCCAAGAGATCCTGAAAGGAAAGGCTGCCTTAGAGGCTGTCTGAGTAATGTGCTTTAATTTACTAAAGACAGTAAAGTAGACCACAAGGCTTCTTTCACAACACAGCTTTAATGATGCCAACAGCAGTTTATTAACCTACATGAATGTGCTTAGAAGTCCTAGTGCACAAGCGTGTGCACAAGCGTGTAAAGGATGACACAGTTTCTTAACTGCAGTATAATGGAAAACATTAAAGGAATACTTTGTTGGTTACTTCCTTTCATGCTAAAACATAAGCAATAAGATTAATATTCAAATGGCTGCATGTTAAACATGCAACTAGTTAGCTTAGCATAGTGTATAGAGTGGAAACAGTTCTAAAGCTTACTAATTAAGATGGTATATCTCAAGGGTGTGAAGTTATTTCTCAAAATATCAAATTATTCCTTTTGTAGCCTTTTGTGTAAATTCTGCTATTGTTGGTAAAAGCAGCTTGCAGAGATTTTTACCTGCTGCAGATTAGGGGCACATCAATCTGACCTATTCCTCCTCAGATTAATAGCAGGACACCAGCACCTTCTTTTATCAAGATTATAATGTGTACATACACAGTGCTGAGCACACTGAAGCAGTCAAACTGTCATCAGCATCATCTACTCAAGTGTTGCTGGTGTTCCATATCACTCAACTTTACTGTTTTGTAAATCTGACTTTTCAAATCACATCAGTCACATCCAACTTATTATCTGAACAGTTGCATCCTTTTATTGTAGTACTTACATGAGAGTATGGAGATAAGGAACCCAGTGACTGGGTAAGAGGAGAAATATTAAAGAAATAGAGAAATATTTGTTACTGTTCATTATTCTAGATGACTTATGGTCAATTTATTTTTATCATAAAAATTCAAATAAAAGCCTGTGTGCGAGTGTGTGTGATTACCTGCCTATGGTTGTATCGCTCCAACGCGTCATCTGAGAGCTGCGTCTGTGCATGATCAGCCTGATAAGGAATGATGTCAGGCCGCTGGATGTCGTACATTGCTTTGACCCTGGGAAGTGCTGCCAACTGTTTATAGACCAAAACATCACTGTCACCCTTAGACTGTTAAAGAGACACAGGCAGACGGAGATTCGAGTTAAATGAAGACCAAACCTGGAAAACTGGGTTTAAACGGTTAATCTAGATGAGCAACAGAAGAAGCAACAACGGAGATGCAAATTTATGCACAGAAAAACACAAGTTTGGAGGCATACAGGAAGGAAGCGTGACTGAAAATAATAACACAGTGGGGTGATGGTAAACATCCTGCAGACTGGCAGGTGAGTGGGTTAAACTGAAAAAACAATCCATACATTCAAAGACGGAGCTAACTTAACAGTGTGCTGTGTAAGAAAGTAACTCTAGATTGGAAACGAATCCTCGAGAAGAACTAAAGGGCTTGAGATGAAAGCCTGTTTATTATAAAAGCCATATAAAGTATTTACTAGTCTAGCACCTTGCTATTAGCAGACATACAATAAGGCAGGGAGAGGCAGCAGACAGACAAGCAGTCTGCTCGGAGCCTGATGGCACAGACAGCGTGAGCTTTCAGGAACCGTTTTGTGCTTCTGGTTATATTTGAGTGACAGATGTGACAGTGACAACTGAGGGCATAACCGTAGCGGTGTTGGTGTAACCATGGTGACAGTTACTCACACAGATGAGTCGATGAGGAGAGCCGAGGAGAGGAGAGGAGCCTGGAGGAGAAATGGATGCTGTCTCAGAGGTACGTCTCAGCTGGTAGGACAAATGTCAGCAAGAGCAAAAAGGTGAGTAAAGTTAGTTAAAATACAACAGAGAGTTTGTTGAAGTTGAGTTTCATTTAATTCTTTAAACTATACACTCGCCAGCTACTTTAGTGGGTACACGTGTTCAACAGCTTGTTAATGCAAGTATTTGATCAGCCAATCGCATGGCAGCAGCTCAATGCACTTAGATATTATCAAGACAACCTTCCTATGTTCAAGCTGAGCGTCAGAATGGGGACAAAAGGTGTGACTCTGAATGTGGGCTGGTCTGAGAATTTCAAAACCTGAAACTGATCTGCTGGGATTTAACCTCATAACCATTTCTAGAGTTTATAGAAAATGGTCCAAAAAGAGAAATATGATGCCAGATGAGAATGACTCATCAAGCTGTTAGGAAGGTAACGGTAACACAAATGACAACTCTAGCTACTCAGAAGAGCATTTCTGAAAGGACAACACCTGAAACCTTGAAGCAGATGGGCTACAGCAGCAGAAGAGTACGCCAGATGCCACTGGGTGTCAGCTAAGAACAGGAAACTGAGCCTACAATTCACACATGCTCACCAAAACTGGAAAATAGCAGATTGGAAACTGATGCCTGCTCTGATTTCTGCTGCCACATTGGGATGGTTGGGTCAGTAAACAACACGAAAGCTTGGATCCAACCTTGTATCAATAGCTCAGGCTGGTGGTGGATGGGATCATTTCTTGACACACTCTGGACACCTTGACAAAACCAACTGAGCATCATCTAAATGCCACAGCCAACCTGGGTATTGTTGCTGACAATGTCCATCTCTTTATCATCTACAGTACATGTACCCATCAGAGTGCACATCTTCTGAAGGCCGCTTCCAGCACGGCAATGAACAATGTGACAAAGTAAAAATCATCTCAGACTGGTTTATGAACACAACAATGAGTTCACTTTACTCAAATGGCCTCCACACTCACCAGATCTTAATCCAATAGATGACTTTTTAGATGGGGAAAATGGGAGATTCACATGATGGATGTGCAGCAAAAAAATCTGCATCGACTGTGTGATGTCATCACGTCAGTATGAACCAAAATCTCTGAGGAATGTTTCCAGCACCTTGGTGAGTCTTGAAGAATTAAGGCAGTTCTGAAGGCAAGTGGGGGTCCAACGCGATGGTAGCAAAGTGTAGCTAATGAGGTGTGCAGTGCTTGTGATTATGACTTCATATCTACAGTAATGCTTTAAGTACTTCTGGGGTGGGTCTCACCTATGGAAAATCCTGCATACACACCTCTGAGATGCAGCTATTTCTTATTAAAACTTTGCGTCACTCTTACTATGTTAAGCTGTCTGCTCACAGCCAGAACTATGTGCCTGAGATGACCACATTAGCGATATCCTCTCTCTCTGACTTCATACGCAGTCAAGACTGGAAATTATTCTGAAGCCTGAGGTGGATACGTGATTTCCTCTTCGGCATTCATGCTCAACATCATAACTACCTAAACAACACTTCTGTACTTGTTATATTTTCACCGTGACAGCATTATTAAGCCAAGTCTTAATAAGCCTGAATGTGAGTGTTTTTGTAAATGTTCCTCTGCGTGCTGGAATCGCTGAATCACACTTTATTTTTACATGTTCACGTCTCTGTTGAGCTGAGTAACCGTTTGACTATTAAGAAGACACAGAACTGTAATGCCTACTTTTAAAATTCATGTTCCGTGTGTGTGTGTGTGTGTGTGTGTGTGTGTGTGTAAAGATACTTCCTCCTCTGCCCTTGTGTGATGATTATTTGCATGTTCATGATAAGTCTGGGTTCTGGTGAGCAGCTGTCAAAGTGAAGGCCATCTGTATTTTCATTAAAATGCTTTTTTAAAAGCTATAACATGAATCTTTTTGTAAAGGCTAAACAAAGCTGCAACGCCACTATGGAAATGTTGTGAAGAACTATGTATTACAATGGGATCTTTAATGAATTAACAGCAAAATGAAGTGTATTTGTCCAAGTTTTTTATTTATATAAATCGACATTTACTGAGGGCAGACTTTAGTACATTTCCTTAGAGCGACATACCTGCTTTTAAAACCACAGCGAGACGTTTCAGACACAGCATGAAGGGAAGAACCACAAAGAGGACAAAAACAGAAACACAGACCAAGAGCAGGGACTTGCAGGTATTTTGAGTAACACTCACCCTCAGTTTTCTCTCCAGCCGAGCTGCTTCTTTACACATGGGGTGCCAAACCTCTGAACCTGCGCACACACACACACACACACATGCGATTTGATCTCAGTTTACTTTGTTTATTGCGTGTGGGCAGCAGCCATACAGTTTTATGGGATCCTATGAAGAGTAGATCAGCCTATCTCAAGTGCATCAACATCAATCAAAGGCACGCACGCACACAGACACACAAACACGCACGCACATAGATGCACACTGTGTGCGTCTATGGAGGCAGTTTGTCTGGACTGATAACAGAGGATGTAGCTCTTCTGGTCTCATACTCAGATAAATAAAGGAAAGGAAAAATAAAAATTTTATTCACCACTTTGTCCAAATTGAAATGTCTTAATTTTTAGGACATTTAGGTTACTCTCACAATAACTCTTTTGTTTTCGGTGGGGTGGTAGGGGTGTTGACTATGACTAATCACAACCCTGAATTGTATATGTAAATGTCATGTTTTCACATTTTCCCCCCTTTTCCTACGTTGTCTGCATGCTCTGTGGGCCCTCTGTTTGTGTGCGCGCTCCATGTTTCTCTTTCAGTGACTCCCTATTTACTTTGGAAGGTTCCTCGTGTAGCATGTGTGGTTGTGCTTTAACAGCTATTGCAAAATAATTTTTGAATAAGAGAGGAACTAGAACGAAAGGAAAAAGATAAGGATGAGTGAAAGGTAAACAAAGAAGAGGAGGGTGAGCTACAGTGCAGGAGAGGAAGGAAGGAAGGACTGAGGTCCTGTAGATCTTATAACAACAGACCACTACTGTCAGGATGTGTTATATGCATGTGGATCTGATAATGACTGTAATATATCCACCCCGAACACACACACACACACACATAGAAATGCATGCATACACACATGTTGACTATGTATCATTTTTCCTGAGCCCTGGGGCAGTGCAGACCAGCAGAATGAACTCAGGTAGCTGATCATGACTCTAATATACAACACCCCCCCCCCACACACACACACACACACATACACATGCACAAAAAGAAGCCATGCACGCCCAACAAGTAGCCCACACAAAATCAATACTGTAGACAGAAACCATGCGTGGTGATTCAGTGCACCCCCTTCCCACCCACAGTGTTCAGCTCTGCTGTCAAACAGATGTGTGGCCTCGGACTCGAGATCCTTCATCTGCTGGATGAGGAGAATTTAAATTGTGCTGAGAAAAAGAATTCAAAAACAGTGCAAAATAAAATTTGAGAAGATTTGCTGCATGCCTGTTACAATCATAATGTAACCTGTTTTTCTTTTCTTACATGCAGATGTGGCATGCAGGAATGAAGCCTCTGTCTTTGTACATACTTTATGCAAAATGAGGGTAATCAGTGGACCAAACTGGCCATCTGATCCTAACTGGTGATATTCAAAAATATGGATGAAGGCAACCAGTGTAAAGCCCAGGGAAGCAGTATTGACATTTATACAATTATGTCATTTGAAATTCTAATTATACTGTAAAAATTTGAAATACCTAAGGCAATTTCCTTAATGCTGAGCCATGCTGCAAAGACTAACTACATATCAGGCTCATGAAATGCATTCTGGGTGTCTTTTTTTTTTTTTTTTAAAGTGAGGCTGCACAGAGTAAAGAGTTTAAAAAAAGTGTTTTAATCATCAGTTTCTACTCAGAAATGAAATTTTCCTCTCAAATAAAACAGATTCTGCCAAACAAAAATATCCTCTTTGGCATCAGTCAGCTGTGGTCAGAAATACAACCCACGGACATTCTTCCTCTTGTGTGGTCAAACAAAACTGCATTCTTTTATGACTATTATAGTAATGTACAAGAATGAGAAACACCTGCTGCTAAAATTAAGGTTAAATTAAGGAGAAAATGAGGCGGTTATTTAAAAAAAAGTGAATATTAATAAACATTATGCATAGGTTTTCAGCCTTTTCAGGAATATTGAAAATAACCAGAAATCAGAAACATGAACATAGATCAATCCATTGAATCATTTTGAAGCAGATGCTGACATAAAGCATCCACTATTAGATCAGAAAACAATCCTCCATCCTTACAAGCAGACATGCACTTGCACACGCAAACCACTTCTTATTCTACACATGTATCATGAGATTGATTGCAAATTTGTGTGTGTATGTACGAGTGGGTGTGAATGTCTGTGTGTGTGTTAATTGAGTGTGCCTCACGAGGGTGATTGCTCAGGCCTCCTACATGTCTAAAGTCATCAGACGGAGTGAATGTAACCTTGGGGCAGCTCACAGGAGCTCAGCACATAGACACACATATTACTCACAAAACACACCTATAGAGAAAATGTACACATTTCCAGGCATAGATTCAAAGCGCACATATGCAGACTTCAAGTACAGTATGCAGATGCTTAGTTTTACTGGTGGCTTCGAGAGGTTGAGCAGCAGAATGTCAATGAGGTGAAACAGGAGGCGCCAACCTGGGTGCATTATGTATGTACAGTATGCATCGGCCACATGTTACAGTATAGTAACTTCATATTTCCACACATTTGTTATCAGTTGTACTATTTGATCATATCTATTTTACCCACTCCTGCTCTGGGATGCTCATTTGGTCACTTTCGGTTTAATATAGCAATCACTTTCTCATGTGTCCAGCTGATTTGTTTCCTTACCTCTGTGATTGCCTGAACTTTCCCCATCACTTTCCCCAATTAGCTTCCTCTTGTATATTTAAGCTCTGCTTGAGTCTGAATCTCATAGACTCCCCTGTTAACATGCCTGACTTTAGAGAAGAAACGACATGTTTTTAGCCTGGTAGAAAAACTGGTTTAGTATCAACTTCTTTTTTTTTTAATAACTCGCCCACTGAACTGTCATTATTGCTTAAAGACATGCATTATCAGAAGCTTTGTTTCTTTGGCTGATAAGTAAGTGCTGACAGAGGCGCTCTAGCTGCTAGCTCTTTAGTTTATCTCAGCTAATTCAAGTCACCACTAAAACTCTTGACTATTTGTGGTGTTAGTATCTTTTGGACCTTTTAATGCAATTATAATATAAATATGATAACATGTGCTTTAATCTCGTGTGTGATGTCCTAGTATTTTATTTGTATGTTACCTAGCACTAATTCACGGCTATATGTTTGATGTACCCATGGGATGTGTCCCAATTCAGCAGCTGTATCCTTCTAAGACTGCATTTTAAGGCTGATTAAATTACAGCCAGGCGACGAAGGCAAAATTTTTGAAATATGACACAAAGTAAACTTTTACGATGTTTTCAGGCGAGAATATAGATGCATAACCTTAAATGGCTGCTCAATTTATCAGCATATTTAATTGTAGAAGTGCTCAGACATTTTTGAAGACGTCCATTCCTGCTAATGGCCAGTTCACCAGCTGTCAGCTGACCATGCGGTCGAGGCTTAGTATGCCCAGAGAGAACACCTGACTTCCAGCACACCGTAGTGGAAGTTAAACACAGATATAACTCACTTAGATGACCTCTAACAGTTGATGTTTGGTTTATTTCAGTGTTTCATTTGCTCCTGAGCGAATCGGTTTGGCTGAGATTAAAGTTAAAGCTTCATAACTTGATAGTTTTATTTAAATTTAATGTCTCTCTAAAGGACCTTCACTAAATTTGTAAATGAATCATTCACTCATCTTTATTCCTTGATATGCGATGCAGCCTTAGAAAGACGGGAAACTGTGAATTGGGAAACACTCATGTTGTAACTAAATCACCCTCTCATAAAAAAATACAGTCACTTCTCCCTGCAGAAAGCTTGGCAATAAGGCTAAAGTGAAGGCTTTAGAGGACTTCACAAACCAGTGGGTGAACTCATGGTGGTTACGTCCAACTTTAATTTACAATCTGTGTATCTGGGCCCATGTTCTGCTTTTGAGTTATTTTCACTCTCACAGTTTTAACACATATGTGGCTAATTTGCAATATTAGCATAATATAATCCTTGTGTGATCTTAGAGTCTCTGGTGCCCATTTTCAGCATTTGGCTCATTTTCTTTGAGAAACACATTTTGCATTTCCAACAACTTTTGATGGAGAAACCTTGATTCATTTATGCTTGTTCAACATGTTTTTTCTACTTATACCTTTGTTGTGATTGAGTTTTCTTTTTCATGATATAAATGCAAAGCATTTTTATTCATCAATGTGCTCTTACAGCCGTAAAGACCAAATATCAACCACATACAGTACATGTACTAGTCAAAAGTTTGGGCAGATACACTTAACAAGATTCTTCTGTATTCTCATATTTCTCCACGATTGAGCTTATTAACTTTAATCCAGGCTGCTAGCCAGCGGTTGATCAGCCGGTGTTGCGCCAGGCTGAGGCGCCTGAGGATTTCACTGGCTCAGTGGTTAGCGTTAGCATTAGCATGCTAATGCTAACACCCCGCACGCACGCGCCGTGCTGAAAATTCTTTCTGGCTCGAAGCCTGTAATCATTCTTATCTAATTTGTAAAACTGAAGTTCCTGGATGATGGATGATGGTGGCGTCACTTAGAATAATTCTGTCAGTGATCCCTGAGAATAATGGAACCAGTGGCAGAAATGAAGGTTGATGAGTAACTGACTCCAACCTGTGTGTGGGACAGAGGAGGGGGAGGGGTGTGCCTGTGCTTTTCTGTGTATTAACCACTGAGTCTAATAACAAGTGTTACATGTGAGATCAATAACCCATATAATGAAGCTTAAGCAGAAGAAGAACTTTATTGATCCCAGAGGCAAATTCATATGTCTGACAGAACTCATCTGCTACTTGTTTGAGAATTATGGACACAAATGATTTTCTGTATCTCTGTTATAAAACAGAGAGAGAGGAGTCTTCCAGTACTGATAAGTTTTTTTTTGTTTGTTTTTTGTTATGTAAAGATGTTGTAAAGTGGGTGATCAAAGTTGTTCAGGAACGCTTCTGTGGTGGTAACTGGTTATACTCAAGGTGGTAAGACAGTAGCTCTGCAAGCTTCTTTGACATTGGCGTACAGCCGATCAAGGGTTTTGTTTTCTCTGGTAGGACAGTCAACAAATAGTGTGAATCCAGGACGTCTCCTGAAATTATGAAAGCTGTGTCCAAATTCAGAGGCAGCATCCTTCAAAGGACCCGGTCTACGTAGGCCTTGGGTGGAATGTATGATATGACTGAATTCTCTTGGTACATAATATGGCCACATACCAGCTGCCAATAACTGAATATCAGGACAACACATCTTCACCTTGACAGTGACATGTGCAGGATTGCACCATTGCTGGTTCACAAACAAAGCCAGAGCCCCACCTTTTTTCTCGCCACAGGCTTTAGCATCTCTGTCTGCCGAATGAGGGTGAAACCAGGATGATCCACATTAGAGTCTGAAATGTTTTGATTCAACCCTTTTTCAGTAAAACACATTTTCACATACTGTCAAACTTTCGACCTGCTTCTTCAAGCCAATCAGCCTCTGCTCTGCCTACTTTAAATCTCACTGCTTACCTGTCATTCGCCCTTGCAGACTCATTTGTGCAACTCACTTCCTCCACATCCCCACCTTACCACTTAGTGCTCCAGCCAAGCCTTCATCTTTTTCTTTCACCACCTGTCCTAATCCCTATCACAGCTGGGATCCCATTCTGTAATGATAGGCCATCTAATCGCCAAATAGCTTACTTGAATTCTGTATGTCAGTAAATCATGTTCAATTCCTCCTAATTCACTTTCAATTCAATTCAGTTTTATTTTAAAAAATAAAATGATCTCTCCTTTTTGAAATGACAGTTACATGCAGCCTTTTATTAGGTCATCATACTTTTCCTCAGTTCCCATTAATGTCCTGATGCCCAAGGTCTGAAACTCAAACACAGACACAGTCATACAAATACACTTACTTACATATCCCAGAGACTCACCCTAACCTGAATCCTAAAGGCTACTACTCTAATCCTAACCTTAAATTTTAATGATTATACATCTGCGTATTTCCTTTTGTCCCACAAAGGAAGCTGGTCCCCAAAACATGGCTATGTAAACAGATTTATGTCCTCACAAGACAAGTAATACAAACACACACACACACTTCCGCAGATGCAGAATCACACAGAGGCCATCTGGATACTTGCAGGGTACTAATTCAATTGATGCTAGAAGTCTATTTTTATGCCTGTTAACTGTGCAGAAGCACATTTGTACTTACCGAGACATAAATTCAGACTAAACTGATTTCCTAACAATTATTTTCAAAAATGTATATTCAGAAGTTACAGTTATTATTAGTTTGAGTTGATTTTATCCACAATTGGATTTATATAGGGTAAACTTATTTTAAAATACATAGTAATTCACCCTAAACGCATTATCATTTTGATTACCTGTCAGGTACATTTCCTCTCCTTCTAGGAACATCATGTGACAGCGGGCACATCTCGCACAGCTGGGGTGGTAGTGTTTTCCTCCAGCCTGAAGGAAAGGAAAGGAAAGGAAAGGAAAGGAAAGGAAAGGAAAGGAAAGGAAAGGAAAGGAAAGGAAGAAAAAATCTGACACAAAGTGGTAAAAGCAAATGGCAAAAATGAGAACAGAGTGGTGATAAGAAACAGAGAAAAACAATGCAGAGCGAAGAAGGAGGAGAGGCATGATAAGAAAAAAGGATGAATCGTGTAGAGGAGATGGGAAAGTGTTGCTTTGTCGGGTTTCCAAAGCTGCTTCGTCATCAGTCAGCACTTCATTTAAAGAGGGACAGCTGCATTTTTTTGCAGCTTTTTATAGACTAGTTCACACTGACAAGCAGAGACAGAAAAACATGCACATTCCCACTGCCGTTCCTATCTGTCTTTAAGCATGCACGCATATTCCCAAAAGCATATACACAGCAGAAAAAAAAAAAACACCCACCTCAAGTACTTTGCCACTGATGTACCTGTTACAGCTCTCACACCTGATCCCAAACTGACGGTGGTAGTCACTCTCACAGTAAGGTATCCCGTCTCTGAGCAGAGGGAAAAAAATCCCACAGCTCTGTGAAACCATCACTACTATTTATCCTATAAATCATCAGTGATGATTTATAGTCATCAGTGATTATGATCAAGATTTATTAAATACGGGCATAAATCTGTGTATCATTTCAATGCTGAGTAGCAGAAAAAAACAGCAAATGGTGCAACTCTTCCACAACTTGCTAACCAATGTTTTACACATTTTTTAGTAGTTTCAGATTTAAAAGTCTGGATCCAGATTCAGTATCTTTTGAAGTGGTTTGCTTGAAGAAACGTTTGATATTTGCCCAAGCATACCTGCGGTATGATCAAGCCACCTACTTGCAGATGTACTCCCCAGTGAGCGCGCAGCCGCACGTACGGCATTTGAAACAACTGACGTGCCACTGCCTCTCCAGAGCCAGCAGAGACTGACCCTGTTTGATCTCCTCGCCACAGCCGGCACAGTCTGGAGGGGAGGAGAGCAGAGAGGAAAAGCAGGAAGTACAGTAATGAGAACGATGGGAACAGGCAGGAACACTTTGAGCATTTATGCATTTATCATTCCCCCTCTATGTCCTTGCCTTTCTGCTCTGCCAACCTCTCATCACTTCTCTACCTCCTTCTCCTCTCTTGCTCATCCCTCTTTCCTGTCGTGACAGTCACACTGTCTCTGCCAGATGGAGCTACCAGAATCAGGCTACAAGACTACCTGAAGCAGCAGGCCACCTTCTGTGGCTGTGGGTGTGTTTGCAAGTATCTCCCTGTGGCTACACACCTACAAAGATGGTCTGTTTTTGCAGTGTGCAGCAGGTGGACATTACAACTCTAGGTGTTCATCTGCAGGAGAACAAACAGTCTTAAATGCTGGATAATAGTTAAATAACACTGTTGAGCAGGATAAAACCTGGTTGATTTTGGACATTTTGTGGGATTTTGTGACTTACACACAAACTTTCTTTCATTTGTTGCAGTAAAAAAAAAAATAATAATATTTTGATTAACTAATAAACACCATTTAAGATGCCATTGAAGATGGTAGTAAATAGACCTGAGCTGAGTTTATTCTACTAACAAGAGACCTGCTGGCTTCCAGAGCAAATGCTGTGCTTATATATGTTGGAATGCAATGTAATTTGACAGCAGGGCAACCATCAATGGGCTGATACTTGACTTTTTTATTTATTTAGTTTTTACAAATTTTGAACATTTGTAAATAAAACAAAACCAAGTGACCATTTATTTTCCTTTTCATATTTTCATATATATTCATTCATCTGTGTGTGTGTGTGTGTGTGTGTGTGTGTGTGTGTGTGTGTGTGTGTGTGTGTGTGTGTGTGTGTGTGTGCGTGTGTGCTTGTTTTTTAGAGCTTGGTGCATGGGCCGTGGCG
>VOQJ01043038.1:22568-39299 GCA_015052665.1 Apistogramma diplotaenia
ACTTTTTTATTTATTTAGTTTTTACAAATTTTGAACATTTGTAAATAAAACAAAACCAAGTGACCATTTATTTTCCTTTTCCTTTTCATATTTTCATATATATTCATTCATCTGTGTGTGTGTGTGTGTGTGTGTGTGTGTGTGTGTGTGTGTGTGTGTGCGTGCTTGTTTCTTACAGCTTGGTCCATGGACCTTGACGGGCTTGTCGCTGTTCAGAGAAAGTGAACACTGCTGACACACACACTTTTTCCCACAGAAGGTCACTCTGTCTCCAATTGGAAATGGGCTTCTGAGAAAACACACATAAAAACATTTCAGTAAAGCAGTGCAGAAACTCACAGTTAACCCAAATCACAAAACACGTGAAATTCTAATTTACTCGTAGTCTCAAGTGGAAAAGATGGTAGGTGAGCAGTTTTTTTACTCTGTTTTTTGTCTCATCCCTGCATGACTGATGTCAGAGAGAGACAAGAGTATTTCTAGAAAATGCATATTTGCAAGACGACAGTGGGGTCATTTGGATGCTACTTCTTGTAGCTTGTGATTATTTCACAAGTTATTTGCAACTCAAATAGCCAACTTTGTCTGTCTGCCTATCACCGTGTCGGACTGCACAAACAAACACTTATTCCTCACCTGCAAATGCTGCAGACAAAGCAGTCTGGGTGGTACGTCCTCCCCAGGGCCGACACCACCTCGCCAGTGATGTACTGGTTACAGCTGTCACACTGGGTCCCGTAGAGCTGCTGGTAGTCTTTTGTGCAGATGTACTCACCAGATTGGTGGAAGAAACCCGACTGGACCAAGTCACAACCACACACTGAACAGAGAGATACAATCCGAGTGGCTAATTTCATTTCTCATAAACAGACTAAAAAAGCATGCACAGTCACAATGATGCTCAATTGGCAATGGTGAGCCAATAACATGGCAAACACTACCCTGTTCTTATAGTTAACTTAAAGTAAATGTATTGTTTACTATAAGAAACAATATAGTGGACTTGAACAGGGTCCAGAGGTGGTCAAAAATGTATTTGATCTGTATGTATGATGTGCCACAAGCAGCTGAGGTAATTAGGAAACTTTAATTGACAGCCTTCTGTGACACAAAGGACATTTCAGCTTCCAGTTTAAAGGCATGATTAGTATTCCGTGTGTGTGTGTGTGTGTGTGTGTGTGTGTGCGTGTGTGTGTGTGTAGATTTGTAAAGTACAAGCTGCTGTCCTTTCTGAGCTTGGAAGGGTTAATACTCTAATCTGCTTTTAGGAATTAGACCAGCGACCATCAAATCTTAATTCATATACTATGTTTTGGTTGTGTGTCCAAATGAAGCTGCAATAAAGTCTCAGCCACTTCAGATGTTCAGAGTGTCACCGATTATGTAATAGCATGAGGAAGGTATCTGATTAGCCTCGCCAGCCTCTGCAGGATGACGATGACGTACAGAGACGTTCAGAGCTATCTCCAGGGACAAGAAGAACAAGGAGTCCTGCAACAGATGGTACTGCATGGCCCCTACAGCGCCCTGATCTTAACATCATGGAGTCAGTCTGGGATTATATGAGGAAACAGAAGGTCTGAATCCACACAAGAACTATTGGAAAACTTCTGATGCTTGAACATCCTAATCTGAAGAAAATAATCACACTGATCTGAGGTTACACAACGTTACCTCATAAAGTAACAGCATTTGTTGTGCTGTACTGTACACTTATTTGTATCTGCATTTGTCTAATTACAGATTACAACTTTAAATTCATTTATGGGGAGGCAGAGCTGAGAAAGAAGTGCATATCCAGCAAAAAAAAAAGGCATGTCCGTGCACACAAATAGGCACAGAGTTTGCAAGATAAACTGGCAGCATGATCTATGGCTTTCATTTAGCAAATGCAAAGTCCTTCAGCCAAATGATTGCTTCTGGTCCGACTGCATGTGAAGGTTAGGCGGCCTCTGCTCAGCTGGTTGATTAGGCGTTTTAAAAGGAGTTGAACAGCTATTTGCTCCAGCTGGAAGGAGCCGAGTCCCTCATCTACCATCAGCGGTGCTTCAGAGTATTTATTACAATATGTGCCATTCAGTGGGTTTAACTTACCAAAAATTCTTATGTAGTGCACTCAGAGGAAAGATATTTTTCATGCGAGACCTCAAAAAGAATCAAATCACGGCTATGCTTTCACCTCTGCTTTTCTGTCACTGTCAGATAATTCGTAATGGACTCACCCAGTGCACGCTGCACTACACAGAGGCAGTATGATACAACCTGCGTGTACTTTAGGTTAGACGTCTGAAAGGCAGCCAACGGATCAAGATATCTGACAGTGAATTGAATGTCTGGTCTCTAATTAAGCTAATGGCCCTAAACCCAGCAGTGAGTGGATCTAATCTGATCTGAGCCAGTGTGTTAAGAGGCTCAGACGGATAGAGAGGAGCAAGAGAGATGTATAGCACTGTATGGAAAAGCTGAAGACACCATAAATATGGTAACATTAAGTAACAATATAAGCCTACGACCAAACTCAGGAAGTATGATTTAAATATATTCTGAGGATCCAGCTCCTTTTAAACCTCGCCTCTATCACCTGAACAGTTACATTTGCACGGCTTTGCTGTTCAATGCACATTTGATTACAATAATATCCATCATGATTCTTGGGCCACTAACCATAAAAAAGCAGAATTTTTGCAAAAACTACAGGTGGATGACACACGCCTTCATTGGACTGGGAAATTTCTTTCATAAGTAAAAGTCCTTAACGTTAGCAAGACAAGTAAGCAGGGGCGGATCTAGAAAAATATTTTTGGGTTCATTTGTTTAATTCTGCAACTGATGTAAAATCCACGTGAACACAAAATATTAAAACTCATCTCATCACACTTTCACAAACGTTTCCCCAATTGTTCATATTTAAGCAAATATGAACATTTATTTGAAGAAGTCAAAGTAAATGTCTCTTAAACACACTTTATAACAAAATATTTATGTTTTTCATTTGTTCTTCTTATTCTTATCTAACTTAATATGTATATGCAGCAACAATCTCCTACCATGTGGAGCAGCTGGAGATGGTTGGTGATGCTCAGCCTCTGACTGAGCCCTGCATGTTATCTGGTCTGTCACTTTCTCCCTCCTGATCTTGCTGATGCTCTTCCTTCTCCATATCTTCATCACTGTGCTGTTCCCCACCTCCTCCTCTCCCTGGTCGCCTTGTATTCTGTCTCTACCATGTTTCTGTTGTCCTCCTCTTCAGTGTTTACTTTGCTCGATTTTAAATTTTCTGTTCCTCTCGCCTTTCTCTTTGGTGAAATTAAAACTATATATGCTACCTTTGCTCTTCATTTCTGTAAGATTCAGAGTAACTTTACAATGTCTTCATTGACAGACGTTGAATCACTATAACTTAGCCTATTGAAGTAGCAGTAAGCACAGAATGAACGTCAGGCCTAGCTAACATTATATGTAGTTAGCAACCAGATTTTTATCATCTCAAAATCAGCATCACAACAATCCTAGCACTTTCATTATTTCATTTCTTGATAGATAATTTCTTCCCGTGTCTTCTTTCCTCTGGACTCACGGCTCCATGTTTCGCACCGCTCAGTTTTCCAAACTTATCGGTTTATTGTCGCTCTGACGTAATTTCGTGCTGCGTTCAGAGAAGTCGGACATTGGAGTTGCGTGCATGTAAACAACAAATTGGCCATAACTTTTCTTTTTATTTGTTGCTGCCAATTGGGGTCGCAACTGGGGCGGCAAGGCTGTCTTTTAGGGCGGCACTTGCAAGCCTACGCCACCCCGGTAGATCCGCCCATGCTAGTAAGCAACATAGAAACAGACGTATAAATAAGTTTCAAAGTTCAATATGACAAAAATTAGCAAAATCTATACAAAACTGAATATACAGAACATAGAACTACAGCTACTGCAGAGGTCCAGGTTAGAATCCATGGGTTAGGCCATGTTTTCTCCCCAGGCTTCCTGCCTTCCCTCCACTGTACTGTCTCAATAAAGGCTAAAAAGCCCAAACAAGAAATTAAAACTAGAACACACTGTTAGACATGAATGAATTTAATTTAGTGAACTAAAAGGTTTTGAGGTTTGACACTAAAAGAAGTGGCAGCAGGACCAAGTTCCTCTATATTTAGTTCAGACTCTTTGCAGTGCTATCCCACTAAATCTTTCAGTGCTTTATAAATGATTGACTGTATTTTAAAATGAAATTCTTGACAAACAGGATGCCAGAGTAAAGACACGAGATTTGAGTGATGTCATCGACCTCTTCGCTGTGGTTGTCCCCGGCAGCAGCGACCTTAAACGGCTGCAGCCATCTCATCAACATTTTGCAGAAACCTGTAGAGTTTTTCTAAACTTTTCAGACAAACCCTTTAATATATTTGATATAGTGCACGGTACACAGACCTCCAACACACACCAACACAAGTGCACATCAATCACATCTTGACACAAACTTATGGACTGAACCTTACCTTCATGGCACAGAAACAAAACTGTTGTAACAATTTTTGTCTTTAGTTAGGCTGAAGATTCTGGAGTAAATCTTTGGAGTGAAGGAAAAAGAACACAATACCGTATTACATGTTCTTTGTTTCTTCCTCTAGCAAAGCTGCTGTTGTACAACTTTGAAATGCCAGCCTGACCTTTATCAGCCGGTCTGAGACTAAAGCAGTTCACAGTGGAGGAGTTACAGATACTGAAGCACTCACTCGCGCACATGTGTTTGCTGCACTCGTTGTGCTCACATACTGAATATCAACACAAGAAATCCTGTTTAGGGTTTAGGGTCATATACTGGATCTGTTGGTAAGTTAAATATTGTCATACCCGATGAGTCAACTATTAGTTTGATATTATACACTGGCATTCAAATGGAATATAGATACTGTAAATAATATGTTGATGTGATTGAGGAGTTAAAAGAGCTAAACTCAAGCAAATAAACACTTGAGGATGCTAGCAGAGTCCATCTCATCATTTCTCACCGTGCTGATAACATTCACACATTCATCACTGTCTGAAAGGAAACCATGTGGAGAAAAGAGGGATGACTGGGAGCTGTTAAGACCTGGCCTCTCTGGAGGCCTTTCTGTTATTTCTGGATTTCAACTCATAGCCCAGTTTCCTAAAGCTGTTCTCTCTGACAAAGATCAATGCAAGAAATTTATGTGGGTTGCTCATATTGATATCCTTTATTTTTTTAAAGAGCAAGATCACCAAAAAAAATTTAAACAAATGTTTATCCCATTTTGTTTCTCCCTGCTGAATTTGAACTTATTTGCCAGCCTTTTTATTCGTCTTCACAAAGTCCTTTGGTCTGTAGATCTTACTTTGAAGGGAATAGTGTTGTATTTTGTATCCATTAAGTTTGTGTTCTATGTTCTTTTTTGTAGTGCAGTAAAAACAAGTGTGAAGTGCAGGCTTTTGTCATTTGCCCTGATGAAACCCATTTTAATATACTTGATGTAATTTTCAGTACTATTATTTTTTATTTAAAAAAATCATAAAATTTGCTTAAATATTTAGTGATTAAGTGAAAAATGTTTCTGATCACATAAAGTACTACATTGTTTTAAAAAGCAACATAGCAACATTATCACTTTGACCTTTAAATCCCCTTGAAGGAGAGGTCAGAGGTCAAGTGTGACATGATATTTTAAATCTTTATGTGGTACTTTCTATATGTTGACAGTGTACGCCACACTTGTAGTTATACGTTTTAAGGCTTTCTGTCAGGTTTGGACCAATAAATCATTAAGTGCACCCCTACAAAAATTTATCAGAATGAAAATTATTCAAACTCTTGTGTTTACAGACAGAATGACACACACATACACACACACACACACACACATGCTACCAGAAACACAGCCGCTTTCGTGGAGGTCAAAATCTTGATGTTAGACTGTCAACTTTGTGTTCTATGCTAACTTGGCAACAAGTAAACAGAGATAGTAAATAATGCTAATCTCTATTTGCATGTTATGAGCTGCTAACATATTTTTACATTCTGTTTTTCTATCAATGCTTTTTTATTAAATTGCCATAAACCCATTTCAGGTCAAAAAAGGGAAGCACACAGCAGCTCTGGTAAAAAAAACAAACTATTAGCAGAAAAGCTCACGATATCGTGAGGCTTTTTAGTTTTTTCCTTTGCAGTGACTCGTCGGTGTCTACACAGACGCTACCACAAAAGGCTCTATTATGCAGTCTTGCAGTATACAAGGGCATGCCTGACCACAAATAATTCCATTAATCTAAAAATTTCATTTGACACATTTACAGTGTAATTATAATAGAAGAAGAAAATGCCACAGCAGTGAACTCCCAGAATATAAATGAGCGTGTGCCGGCCTGCTACCATGCATTATTCTTCTTCTGTCACATGACATTTTATTCTTTCATGGACAGTCAGAGCAAATCTTCCCACTGCCACTTGAACTTGCTGACAGAGGCTTAATATTCATATAGGTCAGAGACTTGTCAGATACTTCCCTACCCCTGACACTCCGTGACCCCCACCTGCTGTCCCAAACTGAAGGTTTTCTACATTTACCCTCTGGTCCGTGTGCTGCATCAGCATGAACGAGTTCCTCCAGGAGCTAAATAAAACCTGTCAGTCCGGATATGACAGAGTCTTACAGACAATGATGCAGTCCCATTGCGCACAGTAGAAAATCAGCTCAGAATCTGCTTTTTTGTAGTTTACAGAAGTTTTTGATTAGTGATGCAGAATTGGCATTATGGACTATGAATACCGACAACCATGTGGAGGATCATCATCGTCAGTCTGACAGACTGCGCAGAATATACAGTTGCAGTCTGGACACCCATTCTTACCCACATGTCCATTCATCTGAATTCATCTAAATAGGTACGTGTCACTGAAGCCCAGCTGTGATGCCTCAAGCTGAGCGTTTTCACCATCGTGATTTAGGTGTTTTGAAAATGGAAATGACGAGCGAGGGGTGGACGTGATGGAGAATCTTAGTGAAACTGCATGCTTATAGGCTTCTGAGTTATCGTAAATTCATTCAGTAAGACTTGAAGGTAGTGAGTGGGGCCATAAACTCATCAAGAAATTTTTTGCAGCTCCATCAGGCAGATTTCCTGGAAGCTTCTATCCGGTCTTTAAGTCCGACGTCATTTCCGGGTCCTGCAGCGGCAGCCCATTGCTGTTCAGTATTACATTCGGATCGGTCAAAACAATGCAGGTTTCAGGCACTTCCTGAGCTTCAGTGAATTAGCTGTAACTGAACCCGTGAATGCCAGGTCCAGTCTTTGTAGGAAATTATAACATTTGTGATGCAGCATGTGAAAAACCAAAATTAAAGATTTTCTTTACCTTCTTTTACTCTTTTTTTAAAAAACATAAAATCAGCATAAACAGATTTAACTGAGCTCTGTGTTCATTATTTTAAAATTTTCAACTTGAAGATTTCAAACTGTGTCTGTTTGAATGACTGCAGTAGAAAACAGTGCAAATGACTGAACTTCTTATAAAAACTGAGTTTACAAAGAAGACACTGATTGATCATAACCCATACAGCGTTCTCCCCACAGGCCAACGACAGTAGTGTCACCAGCATCATTCAATCCTCCAACACACACACACACAAAGGGAATGTGTTTGCTGGGTGAGGATTTGGGGCAAAATAGCGCATCATTTATTTGCAGCTGATGCATCAGAAACTGTTCATTAAACTTCATTTTCAGACATGGGTTTGAGAGATATTTGATTAAGGTAATAAAATATGGGAAAGTCTGGTTGTTCTCGAGTGCATCGCTGCTTGGCTGTTTTTGTGCTTCGTCTGTGATAGGCTGGCTCTTCCTGTGCTAAGTCACATTTGTGTTTTTGCTTTAGACAAACAGGAAGTCCGTTTTTGAAACCACTTTTACTTGCATGACTTCTCACTTGAAGTAAATAACGATCAATAAAAGTGTCACTAATAATCCTGATTTGTGATTTGCAGTGCAATAACATTAAGACACTGTCGAGGTTAGAATATTCTCTTGTAATCGCAAGGTCTGTAAAGCGGTCTATAAACATCATGAACAAAAACAAGCCTTGGGGGGGTTCATGTAGAAAGCAACGATGGACAAGTGTTCCACAGCTGAAGCTCAACATAAAACATGAAGACACCTTAACAGCTTACTGTTATTGTCCCAAAGCAGTTTTGGGATGATCTTTGCTTCTGAATAACGGAATGACAGAAAAGGTTTGGAAGCTAAAGGGTTATTATGTAATTCATAAGCGCTTTGAATTACATATTGTTTTTTAAAGCTTTCTACTACTGTACTATTAGCTTCTATTATTAAAAAGTATTGCAAGAAGCAGAACTCTGTCTATCTATCTATCTATCTATCTATCTCAACATAGTCTCACGGGTTACAGTCACGACCTTTAATCTATTGATTTGTAATGCTGTACACATATTTTTCATTGTTGCATTCCTCAACATAAATTTACCAATATTATTTCATGTCCCTGAACATGATTTTTCATCAGTCCACTCTCATATGTACTTATTGAAAGCTGAGGGGAAAAAATCCACGTTTGAAGGTTGGAGGGGTGATGGAAGTGTGAGTCACCTGACTTTCAGGGACACCCACATTCAACTCATGCACATCACATTTTTTCCACTGTTACAAATTACAAATATATTACAAAAAGCTTAGCGATTAAAAGCACTGGCTTAGGTTTAGAAAAATATGATGGCTTGGGTTAAAATACAGCGGCTAGCACTTCTTTTAAAATTTTATTTTCCTGGTTGCTATGGTCACACCTCCCTTCTTTCTCTACAATCAACCTGTACTCCTGACATTAAATACATTTGCCCAGAAATGCATTAATTACCAATTGACATGAAAAAAGTAACAATCTGTGTCCATGAACATTAAAAATAGGTTGATTCTTTATGACTGTTCAGAAACAGCTGTGACACGGCTGTGTGAAGGGAAACCTAATAGCAGTCTTGCAGAGAAAACAAAATTAAATATCAACTAATAAATAAATTTGCCTTTGTCTTATCTGAAACTGTACTGCTTCTTCACTCACTGCTTCATCAGTTTCATTCTTCCCCAGCCTCCTATTCATTCTCCCTTTAGGGGACTGGTTTAGTTGCACTTCATCAGAGCCACTGAAGTATCCAAGCACTTTTTCTTTTTACATCAATTAATTGTGATTTAAAGCCTGTTAGGCTGAAATGCTTCAGGTGTGGATGCAGATATCTGCAAAAAGCGTGGTATTGGCAGAAAGACAGCAGATAATGATTTCTTTGTCTAATCCCTGAAGGAAAAGTTCAAGGTAGCGAAAGAAAGCGTCAAAGGAAAAAAAATAGAATAAAAATAGAAATTGATTTAGGAAGAATGGACATAATGAAGATGTATGCAAGAAAAATGAGCTTCTTGGGAAAAAATGCACAAAACAAGCATGCAGGGAAACACACAAGGACATCAGCATCCTGATCCAGTGCGAAGGTGTTCATACAAAATCACAAAAAAAGAGTGCTGAAAAGCAGAGCTGATACAGCGGTTAATGCTTTACAGTTTGCCCTTGAAGCCTATTCTGGAGAAATAGCCAGCCCATCCGTGACTGTGTATGGCTGAGCATACACTAATGGTGATAAAATACACAGACTCTTGCTCCTGGTATCCTTCAGTCCTAAAACACAAATTTGTTTTATCTCAAAGTGGGTCAGGCTTGGCAGTAGGCTTTACTAGAATCATAGGAGTCTGTTTTAAATTCATTTGTGAAGTTAAAGCAGTGTGTGCCAATATTTCAGCACCTTTGAGGAAAGACTTTACAAGACTCGTCTGGTAAAATGTTTCAATACAGAAGAAAATTCAGAGTATTTTTCCTTTTTCCAGTGTTTTAATAAATCTGCCAGGAAGGAGATACTGGAAGGTTTTAGATGATGTAGATGGGTAAGTTTTCTTGTATAAAAAGGCAGAGATGACAAGAAGAGAGGATTATTTTAGACACAAGGCTCAGACAAGACAGAGGAGGATGAAGAAGGGCGAGATGGGAGTCGAGGGAGAGCTTAGAGGAAGCCGAATAGAGAAAGAGCATCATATGTGAGGAGAAAGGGAAGCAGACAGCAAAGTGAAGGGATGAGGATGTGGAGAAAGACACAGGGGGACTCTAGGGAGGTATCAATGAAGCTATTGATCTGTCCATCCAGCACACATCTGCCGTCCCGTCACTGTCTTCCCTCATCTATTTGCATCATCAACATAAGATGGATTTCCTTTTCTGTAGCTTGTCTGCATTTGCATGGGTCGGATGGATCAAAGAGAAACTGACGAGGGGGGAGGGGAAAAGCACGAGGCTAATCAGTCTGTGGTCTAACTGTACAAAGGCAGAATTTTGTGCTACACTATGGATTTGGGCAGCATTGTTTGTGTCAAACAATAGTTGAGGTTGGTAGTTATCAACATTTTTCAGTCAGATTTTAAACATTTTAAAATGCATAAAGGTGTGTGATGTGTTTTATGATTAATTACATTGATGAACATGACATTAGAATGGACACAAAGTCATTTTTTGATTTTAATGTCTCATTGAATTCTAAGAACGGATGTGGTAGGTAGAGTAGTGAATTTATAAAAAAAATATATAATAATAAAAACTTCCTTATACTAAGTTTCAGAAGAATTTGCCAATAAATAAAGGACAGGTAGCTATTAAAGCTAAACATCAATCTGCAGTACTTCATGAGTGAGTCATAAAAAAATAAAAATCAGAAATTCATCTACAGCATGTTGTACAGATTTGCCCAACAAATACAAGTAAGCAGGTTTCAAAAGATTCAGCCAATAAATAAAGGAGAAGTAATCACTGAACTTGAAAGTATTTTTTATCTTCAAATTTTTAAAAATTCATAAAAAATTGAAAAAAGTGAAAAAGAGCTTTGCACATTGAATACACATACCAAGTTTCAAAAGAGTCTGTCTGGGAGTAAGAGTGAAGTAGGGATTAAAGGTAAACATAATGTACAGTAAGTCAAAAATTTAAAATCCATCTCCCTGTTTTATAGACTTTTAGCCAAAGAGTATTTGTGCCAAGTTTCAGAATATTTCACATAGAAATGACTGAGGAGTAGCAAATTTAGCTAAAAGTTGAATGTACTAAATGTGTTTCCTCATATAGAGAAATGGGGGCAGAGGCAGTTTGCAGCATGCAAATTGTATAGAAATTGCACATGGCTGTTGTTTCTGAACTATTCTGATTTACTAACATGGAGGTGAAAACAAAATGGGCTGTAATTTGTAATGTTTGCATGCAAACAAATCTAAGAATGTTTCCACACCAATATCAGCAAAATGAGGCCCAGTCTTTGGACTGACTAGAACAAAGTGGAGATATTTGGTGATAACACACAGAAAACACAGCATATCAGCACAAACACCTCATACCCACTGTCAAGCATGATGGTCGAGGGGTGACGGCCGAGGCTTGTTAGGCAGCCACAGGACCTAGGCACTTTGGTATACTGAGGAGTTCAGGGTCTACTCAGTGAAAAGTATTCTAGAATCAAATGTGAGGCCATCTGTCCAACAACTAAAGCTTGGCCCAAATTGGGTCATACAACATGAGAATGATCCCAGAAACAGCAGCAAATCTACAACAGAATGGCTGAAAAAGAAAAGAATCGAGGTGTTGCAACGATGCAGTCAAAGTTCAGACCTCAACCCAGCTGAGAAGCTGTGGTGAGACCTTAGGAGAGCTGTACATAACTGAACAAGTCTTAATGAATTGAAGCAACATTGTAAAGAAGAGTGGGCAAAAACTTCTCCACAATGATGTGAGAGTGATAAAATCCTACAGGAAACTATTATTTGACATTATTGCTGCTAAAGGTGATTCTACAAGCTATTGAATCATGGGATGTATTTACTTTTTCCAATTGCATAGAGTTCTATGAAAGCTTTCCTCTTCATGTGACTGGATTAACCAGAAATACACGTTTCTGTCTGGTCATTGGAAACACGATATTGAAACCCATTGGTAGCCTGCTGACTTCTGGAAATCGCTGCGATATTTCAGCGCTTCCATTGTAGCAAGGTTAACAGCCAACAGATGTCCGGTTCTAGTTCAAGTTTCTAGTTCAACCAAAACTTGCTCCAACATGACTGATCAGCTTTCTCACAAGGAACAAGGAAATGACATTAGCAGATGTTAGCTGCTACGTTAGCACAGCAACTAGCAAAACTCTCCACCGTCACTGTCCACTGTGGATTCTAACCCCTAACTCTTAAAGTTTATAAAGTTCATTCCGTTCACTCTAAGGCGAACATAACCAAATTACATGAAAATCTTTTCAGGACAACAAATGTCAGAGAAACCATTAAAGGTATTTTCTTCATGCTTCATGTATTTCTGACAGCAGCAGTGTGACGTAGGTTTCTACAGTCTGCCTCGATGAAACCTTAAAATGATGTCATTAAATAGTTCCGTTTTTTTTTAATAGGATTGTAATTTCAGAGGCTTGTCACCATCACCACTAGTCATTTCGCAAGACATTAAAAAAGCAATTTGAACCGCTCTAAAAGTCCAGCCTATCTTTGTTCCATAAAA
The DNA here is from genome assembly GCA_015052665.1 of Apistogramma diplotaenia. NCBI lineage: Eukaryota > Metazoa > Chordata > Actinopteri > Cichliformes > Cichlidae > Apistogramma > Apistogramma diplotaenia. Next base: position 35,164 of record VOQJ01043038.1, read on the forward strand.
ATACTCCTTTTCTATCCTGAATAGCCATGCTAACAGGCAAGCTGTTCACCAAAGATGCCTTGTAAATCACTGACATTCACATATAAATAACAAAGGATGTGAGACAAGACAGCGAGGGAGAAGAAAAGCGAGGGAAAGATAACCAGCAGAAGATGGAGAAAAACAGATATCTGTGCACTAAAAGCTGACGTTTTGATTCGCGTCCACTCCATCAGCTGATGTCTACTCTGCTGATGAAGTACTAATGGACTGTGCCATTAGCTAAAGGTCATTAAGCTTACTCTGCAAGATCAACTGTCCATAAAAATATAAACTTTAATATCAAACAGGACGCTTCTGTCAATACATCCAGCTTGATGTTCCGTCAGAAGGAGTGACTTCAATCGAGCAAATAATCAATTATTCATCCAAACAACCAAAGGAGTCGTTTCACCTCAGGCTATTTTAAGATCTGCATCTGTAAGTAATGGTGCGTGAGATAAAATGTAGCGTTCCATGAAAAAAAAAAGAAGAAGAAGAAAATCCTCTTCTTTGGTGTTTTGTGACTGAGTGCATTGATGCAATGCTGCTGGCAGATCAAACAGAGAAAACTGTGTTGTCTTGCAGCACGCTTTGGGACTGTGTAGGTCCCGGCCCATGAAAGGAGGTTAGCTGGTTGGAGTCTGACTAGGGGCTGAAAACCTGCTGACTGGACTGCTAAGCTAGCTGCTGACTCCAAAACTCCATTAGCGCATTATGTCCCACCTGCTCGCCAGTGGAGCTCAACCATAAAGACACACTTGGACAGATACTGACATATACAGTATGCACCACACGCAACTATACACACAACAAAGGCACACTGGCATGCAGAAGTATGTCAAACAAAAAGGGAGCTGTGAATAGTTGTGATACCAAAACAAGGGCCTCAAACTGACTTAAACAATCAAAGCTTCCCTCTGCTGCTTTACACCTGCATCCACTGCTTACATCTTGGATTTATTTTACAGATACACAACTCTAACTCACTTTATACACATTTTTGCTTATGTGTTACTACATGACTCCTTCATTCCCCCCAAACACTGCTAAATACTGCTAACTTTGGTCACAGGACGCTGACGGTTTGTCTTTTGGTAAACGATAATGACCTGCCTCACCAGCCTGTGTGAAATAAGCCACTTACAGCTCCTGTTTCCTGAAGGCTTGCATCCCTGAAAGTCTACTTTCTTCTCACTGGCTGCCCTTCACCTGCTTCCATATATAGAACCCAGAGTTTATAAGCCCTGTCGCCATATAAGGAAAACTGTGCTGAGGTGCTTGGTAACTGAAGAACCAAATGCTATTTGTTGGTTTTTAAAGCACTCATTTGTCATGGTTTTTATTTCAAACTGCTCCAAATGTTTTAACAGGTGACAGGTATACAGTACATTAGTTTAACTCAGTGCTATTGCACTGTAGTTTGCCATTGTCTTGCTGAAATAAGCAAGGCTTTCCCTGAAAAAGTCAGGACAGCAGAATATGCACCCCCAAAACCTGTGCAAACCTGTACAGTATCGCTCAGTATTAATAGATGTGGAAGTTACCCATGTGCCATGTGCACTAATACCCTGTACATTCTGGATTCTGAACTGTGTGCTGATAACAAGCCAGATGATCCCGTTCACGTCAGTCCATCTAAAATGAGCACAGAGGAGATGGCGATGCTTCTCAAACTTGTTTATATATGATTATATTCTTTGCATGGTAGAGTTTTCCATTAGTGGATGCAGCTACAATCTGTGGTCACAGCCAGTGGTCATCAGAAATGTTCCTGAGCCCATCCAGTGCTTTCCTCTACATCGTGTCTGTTTTTATTTCAGTGTCTCCTGAGGGCCTGGAGATCACAGTCATTCAATCAGTCACTGAATCTTTTCTTTCTTACTGGGATGCTTTTTTGAGCATCCCTGAGAGGCAGAGCTGCTCAATCATGTTACTAATTAACCTCATTAATTGCAAGAAGTTGCCATTAGACAAAGGGGCAATTTTCTATTTCAAATATATTTGAAACAACTTCCAAATGTTGCAGGCTTTAAAATCACATCTTACAGAGTCTCAACCTCTCTGCAAACACAGTTGTTCGTACTTTGACCTCATTATTTGACCCAGTGGCCTGGTTTTTCAGGAGCATCCAACACAACAGTAACAGTATTATGAAAACAAGATAAGGTAAATCATACAGGGAACCTTCAACAATTATGCATAGTTGTCTCTCTTTACATGCGGGGCTTGCTTATTGAGCAATGGGAATGAAAAGAAAACTGGGGGAAATGCATGTTTTCTGGACTTTCACAGTTGTGCTGCTGGAAAATTTGGACAAAGCTACAATGTTTAAATTACCGAGGATCTTTCCACTGCGATCAATGGCCCACGTCATCTTTAGTCTCCAGTGACAGAAACGTTTTCCGGATACAAACACCTCAGTGTGGTTGTAGTTTCACATTTCCAATGAGAACAGAAGCAGGAAATTATTTAATTGTTTTGGTTCCTTCTTGTCTGAGTAATTATTTAATATTTAACTATGTAAACTGATGTGGATAAAATGCATTAGTCCAAGACCAAATGAAATGAAACAAATGAATTTAAAACCTTGTACGTGAGTGTAAGAGTGGAGAACGGAAGCAGACGTGATCGTGGTGCAAAACTGATGATGTTTTGATGTGCATGTAATGCATAAAAGTATGTTTGTGTGTCTATTTATGAGTCTTTTTTTTTTTTTACCTTTGCAAGTGAAGCAGTTAACATGAAAGTGTGTATTCTTCACACGCACCACCTCCCCACGACAAACCTCCCCACAGCGCTCACACACAATGGGTGAATTTCCACGGCTGGAGACGGGAGAGCTGCTGTTGCTGTTTTCTCGATAGAGGCCCGACTGGTACTGAACTGCTGGCAGAGGAAAGAAGAGAGGAGAGGATAAAAAGACATGCCACTTGTTGTCATTTTGAAGTTGTTTCTTTTTCCTGTTCTGTCCTGATTAAAAAACTAGAACATCTGCCTCTTAAAGATAAGGTGTCTGAAGCATTTTTCAGGCAAGTGTCTTGTTACAGAACCAGCTAAACAAAATGAATCTTTAATGAATGTGAAAAGTGTTCCACAGGTTTGCCTTGTAAATTAAGTTGAAACCAATCAGTTCAATAATAATATTAGACAAAGCTAACTTGAGTAAACACAGAATGCAGCTTTTAAATGATAATTTCATTGATTAAGGAAAATAAGCTAATAAGCCAAACCCACGTGGCCCTGTGTGAAATTGTTAAATCATGAATTAACTGTGATGAGCCATGTTTTGGAAAGCTGAGTTTAATTTCTCTAGCCACTCTGATTACTGCCAGACCAGCTGAATCAAGAAATCACTTAAACAGAAACTGTCTGACCGAGCGAAACAGGCTAAACGATCTCAAAAAGCAGTGAGAGCCATCATCCACAAATGGAGAAAAAAGACCACCAAAATTACTTCAAGAGTGCTTCAACGACTCATCGAGGAGGTCATAAAAAACCCAGAACGATATGTAAAGAACTGCAGGTCTCACTTGTCTCAGTTAAGGTCAGAGTTCATGATTCAACAATAAGAAAGAGACTGGGCAATAATGGCATCCATGGGAGAGTTCTGAGGAGAAAATCACTGCTGACACAAAGAACACAAAGGCTCGGCTCACATTTGCCAAAAAAAATCCCCACTGATGAGAAAAAGGTTTGAGCCCCGCTACATCTGGCATAAAACAAACGCAGCATTTCATAAAAGGAAATCATACCAACAGTCAAACATGACAGCGGTGGCAGTGTGATGGTCTAAGGCTGCTTTGCTGCTTCAGGACAACTTGTCATATTCAGTTGAACCATGAATTCAAGAAAGAAACCCCTAGTGGCAGATGTGGGAACACCAAGAGATGGCAACATCAGGAAGAAGGACCACGAGAAACTGGAGAAAAACCAGAGAAAGAAAGTACAGGACCCTCAAGCTCCCAGGCCTCAAGGAGAGGAACAAAGCTAGATAGATAGATAGATAGATAGATAGATAGATAGATAGATAGATAGATAGATAGATAGATAGATAGATAGATAGATAGATAGATAGATAGACTGCTGAAGAGAGAACAGTGGACTCCAGGGTCTCT
>VOQJ01043047.1:0-23437 GCA_015052665.1 Apistogramma diplotaenia
AAGAGGACTTCTGTTCAGGGAAAAAAAAAAAAAAACGCAATCAAACACTTAACAGTCAGCTGGAATAAATAAAAAGGTGCCAGTCAGTGAGTAAGAGCGGTTCGAGCATTTCTGTTTAAAGCAAACCACGCGCTGAGGTGTCAAAGATGAGCACCACTGAGAGAACCAAGACCACCATTTCCTACAAAGCTACCTTCTAATTATGTACAGAGATTAGCTTCGTGCACAACAAATTCTCTTTGGCAGGACCACAGATGCTGGGGAACGGGTGCATGTCAGTAGTAAAAAAAACAAAGGATATGAATTGCTGATTAGTATTCTATTTTGACGCCGTTAGCACTTAACTCTGCTGATCTGTTCGGTATAAGAAAAGCGTTTCCTCGCCTGAAGAAAGTCCATCTGCATTTCGATAAACAGGCAGCTTAACTCTGCGTGCTCTTTACCTTTTTAAACCGCCGTATTTCCACCTGTGTGTGTCATTCTGTGCTGTCTGGAGTTTGCTCTTCGCCATGTGCCTGTGTGGGTGTCCCCTCATTACTCTGGTTTCCTCCCACAGGCCAAAGCCATTCCTGTTAGGTTAATTAGTATTTCTGAATTGGCCATAGGTAGGCTGTGAGAGTGCGTGGTTCTCTGTCTCTGTGTCATAGCCCTGCTGGTAGACTGGTGAGCTGGCCAGGCCAGGATGTACTCCGCCTCTCACCATCTGACAGCTGGGATTGGCTCCAGCTCCCTGTGACCCAAAGTTGGCCGGATAAGCATTTACAAAAATGGATGAGAAGATGGATAAATTGATTGGTGGATGGATGCCACCTCAAATCTTTAAACTTCTAGAGTTTTTGCAATATTTTGGTGCATGCTGAGCCCTCACCTGCCAAACGCTGTGTCGGTTCGCCTTCATAAACTCTTCTGCCTCATCATGGCATCGGCGCGGGACATTGGGGGGTGTGCTTAGGGGTTTGTATGTGTGGCTTGAAACATGCAGCATTCAAATGTTGCAGTGAAATCTTGTCAAGATTTAAAGTCCTGACAGTCTACATCTTTGCCTTCAAAAGTAGATGAGGTCATTGTCTTCAGCTACTAAGTAATGACAAAGAGTTTCCTTTGGACCGTGGGAAGAACGAAGACTTTAGAACTGACTGAGTCTGACATACAGTATGTCTATATTGGCAGAGTACAGCCTACAGTATTATGTTAGCATTGTGAAGAAGCTCGATGCAATCATAGCCTATTGTATTTTCTTTCACTGAGGCATTATCATTTTGCTAATCAGTGTTTGCATGAGATATTACAGCCATGCAGACCAATCACACTTGTTGCAGTCTGGGTTGGCACAATTTGGGAGGGTGCAAGTCAGGTTGCAGCGTGGTCAAAGGTGTTAGCTACGCAGTAGGTTACAGCATGGGCTGCAGCCCACCGTCTGGCACTTCACTGTACTGATGGTAGGGATTTAACACAGTACTATAAATCAGGCTTGATGTTGGCCTGGGCTGTAACGTCTGTGGTGTGTGGAAATCCCATCCAGCTGCTCTGCAAATTGAGTTAGCTTCGGATCTAAACTAGGTATACACCAACGACAGAGGCAAAGCAAGGTCACAGAGAATGAAGGAAAATCTAAAAGTGAAGTTTGTTGCCCATCTCAGATAATGATGGAAACCCTGGTGCCTTTTTCTTGATTTCTATTTGTGTATTTTATGACCCCGAATCCCAAAAAAGTTGTGTTTATAAACACAAGAGAATGCAGTGGTTTGCACGCTCATATTTTATTCATAACAGAACATAGGAAACATATCAAATGTTTAAAGTGACAAAATGCACCACTTAAATTAAAATATTAGCTCATTTTGGATTTGATGGGAGCAACTCATCTCGAAATAAACTGCGGGAGCAACATTTTGCAGTTAGTTTAATAGCAGCCGATCGTTAACATGACAGAAATGAGTAAAAATGGGCTGAGGTTTACCAATCTGCAAAATAAAAAAAAAAATGCAATAGTGTGGATTAATTTCACAATAATTCTCAAAACAGTGTAAAATGGTGATGGCTTTGAATATGTCACAATCTGCAGTGCATAACATCAGCAAACAATTCCTAAAAAATCTGGACAAATCTCTGTGAAGGCTGTAAGTCAGGATTGGATGTCTGGGATCTTTGAGCCCTCAGGTGGCAGCCTGTTAAAAATCACTTCCAAAAACCATCGTCTGTGAACACAGTTTGCTGTACCATCCACAAATTCAGGTTAAAGCCCTTTCATGCAAAGACAAAGCCATATTTGAACAATAACAAGAAACACTGTAGACTGAGGAGAAGTGGAAAACTGTTCGGTGGCTAGAAGAATCAGTCAGATGTTTTTTTGGAAAACATGGACACCATATCTTCTGGACTAAAGAGGAGAGAGGCTGTCCGGCTTGTTATCAGCAGTAAGTTCAAAGGCTGATACGGGCTACATTGGTTCCTATGGTGTTCCCATTTTGCACGTCTGGAAATGCTCCATCAGTCCTGACAGGTGCATAGAGGTTTTAGAGTAACATTCTCCCATCCAGACAATGCATTTTTCAGGGATCTATTCATTGCAGTCCAGGCCTTTCACCAATACAACTTGTGGTTGTATTTTCTCAAGAAAATAATGGTCTTACCTGCTTGAAAACGGAGGTGCATGTGTGAGAAAGAGAAAAAAGGATTAAAGATCCGTAGTTGGGATTCCTGTGACTGCCTCTTACACTAAACTACAAGTTAGTAAGCTCTCAGAAGTTTTTCTCTTCTTTTTCCTCTCATTAATTTACTCTTAAACCTCACTCATGGTCCCCCTGTACCTTTCTTTTTTTTAATCATCGTCCTCCGAAGCATTTTTTTCCTTTTGTTTATATCTAAACCTCTACAGGAATTATGCTGCCAATGCTGCATGCACAGTGACAGACAGTAAAATCATTGACTGGAGGCTGAGCCATTGTTTCCTGTGAAGGGAGCAGCGATGGCCATCTCTCTCCGCAAAGCTACTTTCAAACTGTCATCTGCTGTGACTTCAACTGATTTGGATGTTGACACAGTTTGCTGCCGCCTTTTCAAAGTGGAGCCAGTGAACAAGACTGCCAGATGAATAGATTTTATGAAATAGCCGGTAATATATTTGTCTCTCTGTGGGTGTTTGTGTGTGTGTGTGTGTGTGGGGCACTTAGCATTTTATGTGCATATTTGCCGACTTCCTTATATATGTAATCAGCTCAGCTACTTCCTTCAGTTAACAAGTATTTATCTTCTGCTGAGCATCGCTTCTAATCACACGAGCAGATCTCTGTACCACCTATTCCGTCTCCCCCGTCTCCCTCTAACAAGGCCAGCTACTAAAATGTGAATAATAATTCATCACCACTGCTGTGTATGGATTCTCATTTTAGTTAAATTGAAAAATATGCCTTTTTTCACAACCCACAAACAGGATTCTGCAGGGCTTCTATAAGTGGTTCCATTTAATAAAGTCAACCAATAAGCGCTCATTTATTATCCCCTCATAGCCGCACGAAACGAGACACTTGGTTTTCACGAGCTTTGATGGTGCCTTGTTTCTTTCATGAAAGGACAAAAGTTCGACAGACTTCCTCAATCACTAATAATGTGACTCAAGCTAATTTAGTGAATTTCATGTTGCTGCCTGAGATCACCAATTTGCCCAGCTGCAGTGAAGAGTGTCTGTCACTGATATTTCATCTCGTCTGCTAGCTTTTACTCTCGGAAGTTGGTACAAACAAAAGAAAAAACACACATTTTCTGCCTCATTCTTTTCTCTCTGGCTTTTAGTGGCTAATTTTGCCCACAAAAGCTGTGCTTCGGCGATTATGACACATTTTGGTGATCGGTGGTCCGGGCTTTGTGACTTGGGAATCCCTGACATTAGAATCATGCAAACAAGCATTTGTTTTGTCAGGCAGCAGAGGACGTCATGAGTGACTTGGAGGGGGATGATGATTGCACTCTCCACTTCCTCTGACCCTGTTGGTGGTTTCCAGATAATGTGCTCAAACAAAGTTAGTTTCTCTTACTAGCCAAAAACACATTTCTGTCATTTCAGAAGGGAAGCGTGCTTCCTCTTCTCTCACAATTTCAGCATTATTTTTTCAGCTTTACAAAAAAAAAGCCTTTCGGTCTCTGCTTTATTGATAAAGTCCATGTGCTGTCTGAAAGTAGACTTTATCTGTGCTACTAAATTAAGATAAGGGACGTCTGTTTCTGCCTTGTTGTGTGGCCAAAACTGCTTGTGATATCGAATTCCACTGAGGTCTCTTAAGATGTAAAAAAGTAGAAAAATCACTCCACCAATCGAAGCCCTTTTGACTTTGTGCTTTCATCAAGCATCAGGTCTGTCTGTCTGTCTGTCTGTCTGTCCGTACGTCCGTAGCAGGAACTGCAGTTTCTGTTTTCCTTGTTTCATTGCAAGTATCCTGAAATAAGTGATTTTTAATGTAAAAAGTAATTATGAATGCCTGCAGGTGTGTGTGGTGTAGCTTGTGTGATTCATAATTTGTAACCTTGGTATTTTATTTGTTCTCCTGGCTCGACTTGCCCTTTTCCCTCTCATGTTCTCTCTTTCCTTCTCTGCCGGTGCGAGTGTGTTGTGGGATGTGTGTTTGCTGCGTGTTTCAGAGGTGGAGTGTCTTAGCGGTCTTAGTGGTCTCCACCCTGTTAATCACACACCTGGTTTCCCGCACCTGATTATGCATCTGCATGCTGTGAAACTGTTTCGATCCTGACTACAAAAGGCTGGAGTTTCTCCTTAGTCGATGACAGATCGCTGCACCACATGGGCTAAAACGATCTCGCTCCTTCTTACCATCGTCTAGGTGTTTACTCACCTTCATCTCCTTTGGTCAGAATACCAGCAGTCGCAGAGAGAAAATGCGAAGCTTGGACCTGCCCAAGAAGAGTTGTTAGGAAGCGAGAGAAAAGGCTTGTGGAGACTGCTGGTCAGCCACACCCAAAGAAACTGGGCTCTAAAAACCTGGGTGAATGATTAGTCTTAGATCATTTATGCATATGGATGAAAAATGTTACCTAATGATTAACAAAGCTATGAAATGATCAGACTTAAGTGAAGTCCTCCAGTAATCCAGGGTGGTTCATTCTAGCACTCTTGTAGAAAGGTATATGCATCACCAGCCACCAGCCTGGATGAGTCTCTGAGGTGCTCTTGGAGTATTTTTGGTGGGGCAGCCACTCATGGGACGATTCACCACACTTCCAAGTCTCCACCATTAGTGGATGATGGCTCTCACTGTGGTTTGCTGGAGTTCCAAAGCCTCAGAAAAGGCCTTTTTAACATTTTCCAGACTGACAGATGTCAATGACTTTGTTTCTCAGCTGTTTGCTGTCGACCAAATGAGATTGTGGCATGATGTGTTGCTTTTTGAGAACTTTAAGCTGAATTCACTTTGACAAGCAGGGTCTGTTTAAGCGACTTCTCGAGATAATCAGGCCCGTGTGTGGCATAGATGACCCAACATAGCAAAATCACCTTCATTATATGCAGGAACCTCCCACCTCCTTTTCTGTGTTGTTGTACTCTGTTGCACAGAGCAGAAAAAAAAAACTAGCATTTCTGGTAAATAAGTGAAATGATAATAATATGCATGAATGAATCCTGCCTTTCTATACAACAGACTGACAGAAGAAGCAGTTAAATGTTCCCTTCTGCTGCGTTTTTCGATGTTTCATGCAAGCACCTGCTGCCTATAATCGACACATTAACTGCTAATGCTAGAGGATGTTGGAAGACCCTATAAAATAAACACGCTGTGTTGTACAGCAGTACCGGACAAAAATTCTGTTCAACTTCTACTCAATGTTGGAGTTTTTTGTCAACAACAGGCAATTTCTGGTTTTATTTAATTTCTCATTTAATTTATTCACCTTAGCAGAATATTGTCACATTTTACTGACACTCTTATATCACTCTTGTCAGTAAACGGCAGTACTGGTTTCTATAGCAGTATTACAGGATTAAAGCTTTTTTTTGCTTGAATTAAGTGTTTATCCATTAAATATATACATGTATCTATTTCATGTTAATCTCTCATTCATCTGGTTAATCCTTTTCAAGAAAACACCCCTGACACTGTTGAGCTGGTGGATTGTTGATGTTGATGGTTCATAATAGAACCGGGTTCTACTCTGCAGCGTGGACTTAATATTTTAAGTTTGTTTGTTTTGTCAGTGTTGTAAATGAGCTGAACTTTCTCTTGAAACTTTTTCCACCCCAGAAGAGCTCGTGTGCCGTGTAAAGAAAGGGGAAGCAAAAGAAAACCATGATGCCCATTACAGTATGTGTGAATGGGATTGGTTGGCGAGGCAGTTAACACAAGGAAAACCTGCTGCTTTATAGAACAGCCAAAAGTCGTTTCCAGATGAAACAATGAGGAATTTGGCTTAATCAAAAAAAAAAAAAAATCTGGTTGAATATGTAGCACTATAATAGCAGGAGGTCTTAATGATGCCTAAGGTAAGAGTTGGACATAAAGTCGTCGCATTTGTGAACAAGTCTGTGAAAATTGCTGCAAATTCTGCTGGACACTGCACACGCTGTTTTGTGATCAAAGCCAAACGCAGTGATTAGTTTCATGTGCAATCCTGACTTTTTTTTTTCTGTCCAAATATGGCTGATTGGATTTTGCCTGTGGTGTGCTGCCACTCATACTGGGCCGACAAACAGAAATTTTAAAGTAGCTGAGTGTGGATCTGTAGGACGACAGTGAGGTGTTATGTATGTAGTTCCCGGTCTCTATTCATGTTATTCCTCCCTCAGTGCTCCATCCTCTTGTATCAAGTCCCAGTTTAGTTCATTCATGTGTCTGTGTTTTCCCTGCTTGTGTGTTGCCTTGAGTTGTGCTTCCTTTGTCTCATCTGCTGTGATTTAGTTCACCTGTGTATCATTCTGCCCAGCTGTCTCTACTCACTCTTATTGTCCTTTCGTGTTTTTATATTCACTGTTTCTCCTTGTCCTTCATCAGAGTGTCTATTTGCTGTGTTTTCTAGGGTTGTTTTAGTAGTTTTCATTCCCTTTGTGTTTGGCCTTTGGTTGCCTGCCTTCATCTAAATAAACAGCTCACATTCAGTTTAACCCTGTTAGCCTCCATGCTGCTGCATTTGGGTCGCTCCACGTGGACAGTATAGCACACTGTGACCTCAGTGGATGTAATTTACATGGAGGAAAATGTGTTCCAGGCTCCTAGCCCTCACAGTGACTGAAACAACTGAAGTGGGGGTTTATCAAGTGGGTGTCTCATCATTTGAAGAAAAAAAAACTATGCCTGTCGTGCCTCATGTCCACCAACCATTCTTTTATTCTTCTTTAAAGAGAGTACTACTTTTATTTGGATCAAGAGGCAACCCCCCTCACCTGAGTCTGAGGCAGCATCCTCGGGTCTTTTACCTGCCTGTTCCTCGCCTGGTCCTGCTTTTGTTTTGGCAGGCCAGTGGGGAGCCTTCCCCTGATCCTCCTCTGTCACTTGACATAAAGACACTGCACTCGTTGTACCATCTCCTCCCCAAGGTGAGTCAACGCTTCTACTTTGATGATGCCCACCTGCCTGGCCCTTCTGAGGGTGCAGCTTCTCTTTTACCAGCCTCCTCTTCCAGAACGAAGCTGCTTTCCACGACTTCCTTTACAGTGAGTGAAGATGAGATGACGTGTCCTCTTCTACTCTACGGATTTACTGTTGCAGCGTCTACTCAGCAGGCTAAAATGACAGAGTTTTTTGCCTCTGGGTTAAACAAAGTAAACACTGGTGTCGGCAAGTTGAACCTGCCAGTTCAAAGACAGAGTTGTCTGGCTCACAAAGCCTTTCAATCTTGAGTTTGAATTTTATGCTCATGAGTTTTCCAATAAAGAGTTTTCTGTGTTGGCACATGTTAAATGGTGATTCAGCCTTGCTGTTTCTCATCTTTATACAAAAAGATGACAGGACATTTTCAATCACTTAAACATCAAACGTAAAGTCTTGGTGAGGTGTGGTGCGTCTTTTTTTTTTTTTAAAGCTCTGGAGTCACCACCTTTTGAAAGTGTTCTTGTTATATCCTATGATTTAGCTTTATTTCATCCTTTCTTTCATGTCTGATGTTATGCCTAACTCCTTGACCCCTGCACATAGGAGAGGTGTGGGCATGCAGAACCTCCCCAACTGAGAATTCAGGACCCTGCCAGGGGCCCTGTTTTCTGTCCTTGCCTTCATCTCTAGACAGATGTCTCATTTGCGCCATCTGCCACATATATCTTGTTGAACTGTGTTTGACCTGTGTAGGATACCTGGACTTCTGCCCAGCAATAGTGTATTATGATGTGGCGGGATCCGGTATACATAAGGTCCGTCTTCTTTGTTCCTGTGAATTCTTCACAGTTCACAGCCCATTTTGGTCTTTGTGTTTGGACTTTTGATTGTCAGCCTTCCACCAAATCAATGGCTCACCTTCAGTTTAACCCTGTTTTCCTCCATGCATCTGCATTCGGCTCTCTTCTACAGTCCGCATAGCCAGCAGCCTTCCTGACCATGACATGAGGTTATAGTTAGAGGACCTTCACTGGAGCAAACAGATTCAAATAACACATTCAAGGAGTCTGAAAACACACTTAGCTTGCGACCGGTATTTTAGCGCATGTGCCAGGGTACTTTATGCTGTACTTTATAGCTGGAGATGAAAAATGAGAAATATTTACATCAGAGAGGATCATAGACTGTGTGAAAGAGGAAATAAATGTATGCATGTCACTCCATAGTGCATGCGAGGTCTTTTATAGCCATCCTACATGCAGAATGGGTGTTCTAACAGACTAGATTGATGGTGTCAAGCGGCTTAATGACATCGTCGAGCAGCAGTCTGCATGCAGGCACACACGCAGCCTCACTCTTTCTTTCGCTCTTTCTGTCTCTCTCACTCTCCCTCTTTCTCGTGTGAAATAGAAGAGTGGAGAAAGCAGCACTTTAGAAAGGCAAAATTTAATTTTATATGTTATGCTACTGCGAGTATTACAGTGAAGTGAATTACTCAGTAATTAGTAGTGGGGAAAAAAGCAGCCTTGTGAGCTCATATTATTTAAGTTATGGGAGCCTTTAATCAAACAGCTTATCAGCTTTGCCAGTAAGTGTGCTTTAAGGTTCAATACTGTCAAAGTACTGTTAAGACTAACAGGAGTGGACAGGTAATGGATAATTTACCAGACATCTGTAAAAGTAAACCTCATTGAGTTTTGAGCAACATGACTTCTCGTGACCTCTTGTGATTCATTATTTTCATTGTTCCGGTTCTGAAAAGGCTGAGGGACTTGATGGTAGTGGGTCATTTCAGTACAGGTTGGCATTTTTGTCAGAAGAAAAGTACAGATGGAAGTCTGATTAGGATTGGGATTTGTCTAAAATCAAAGACAATTTAGAAAGCAATTATAGACAGACACAATTTCAAAATGATGAGTACGTTGTGCAAGACTGATACGTAAATGTAACATTTTAATTTAAAAAAAGAAAATGTAGCTCATATTTTTTGTAGCGGCTGCATGGTTTCATGGTGGTTAGCACTGCTGCCTCCCAGAGAATAACATCTGGAACAGAGATCACCAATAGGCGGATGTCAGTCCGGATCCGGATCAAAATTATGTCTCATGCGGACCCGAACCTAATTTCAAAACAGAAATGACCACTTAAAATCTTGGGTTTTTTTGCTTTTACGGTTCTTACGGTACTGGTAAAGCGTCCGAGGAAACCCACAGACCAATGCGCCCCTTTTTACAGTGTTCGGTGACGTATTCCCACATTCCGAACCCGGATCTGTGAAGTGTGAAAAGGGTGCATTGCATGCGAGTTTGGCCAGACCACGTGGTCCAGGTCAAAATAGTTGTTGAGATGGAGAAGGGGGGAGAAACGGGCGAGTGAAACGGACACAAGAAGAAAGTCTAAAAAATTAAAAAACTGGACAGAGCAAATCCAGAATGGACAGAATTGTTTCTCTTCATTTTTTCCCACTGGTAGTACTAAACCAGTGTGCCTGATATGTTCATAAACTGTGGCACTTATTGAAAGTGGAAATGTGAAACGCCGTTATGAGACAAAGCATAAAAGTTTTGAGCAAACGTCCCCACTGAAACCAGAACTAAGGTCAGAGAAAACACTCAAAGCCCACCAGGATCCTGAGCCACACAGTCACTGCTCAGCAACTTCCTCCATTCTTTCTTTCCTGAAGTTTGGCATTGTGAACATGCACAGCTGTCATGTTTTACTTATTCTGACATGTCATCCGACTATTACTCAGTAAATGACAGAACATGAAACATCAGAAATTAGACGTACATGTTCAGCTCCTTATTTTATGACATTTTGTTTGAGTCGACCTCTTTACATTTTAATTGAATACCCCTGATCTAGAAGGTCTGGGTACGATTCCACCTTGGCCTTTCTCTCTCTGTCTCTGCGGGGTTTGCATGTTCACCCCGTGTCTGCGTGGGTTTCCTCCAGATACTCTAGTTCCCTTCCACAGTCCAAAGACATGCACTTACTGGGGTTAGGTTAATTGGTCACTCTAAATTGCCCATAGGTGTGACAGGCTGGCAACCTGTACAGGGTGTAACCTGTCTCTCACACTATGTCATCCTGGATAGGCTCCAGCAACCCCACGACCCTGAACAGGATTAGCGGAAGAGAATGGATGGACATAAACCATGATTTGTTCCATCCATCCATTTTCTTCGGGTCATGGGGGCAGTAGCCTAAGCCGAGTAGCCTAGACCTCCCTCTCCCCAGCCAACTGCTCCAGCTCGTCCAGGGGCAAGCCAGGGTCCAATGTGTACCCAGGCCAGCTGAGAGATATAATTTCTCCAGCATGTTCTGGGTCTGTGGCTCTACTTTGAGCACCTCCCGAATGGCTGTGCTCCTTACCCTATCTCTAAGGGAGAGGCCAGCCACCCTTTGGAGGAAGGTCATTTCTGCTGCTTCTGTGTGCAATCTCTTTTTTTCAGTCACTACCCAAAGCTCATGACCATAGGTGTGGGTAGGGACAGAGATTGACCAGTAAATTGACAGCTTTGCTTAAACGCTCTGGTCCCTCGCAGACCGGTGCAGCAGGCGCACTGCAGACACAGCCCCAATCCATCAATCTCCCACTCCTTTCTCCTGCCACTTGTGAACAAGACCCCAAGATACTTAAACTCTTCCACCTAGGGCAGCCTGGGGCTGGGACAGGATTTGTTTTTGTGTGAAAACCCAATACTGTGAGAATATGTAATACAGCTGCTGTTGTGCCATGACTAAATCTCGGCTTCTGTTGCAGTACTAAGAAGGCATTTCTTGAAGAATTTAAGTTGTCTTCATCTGCTGTTTATAATTAAAAGTGAGAGCTGACAAAATAATTATTTAACATTTCATATAAGTTGATTTGATGGTGATTTAGTTATTAGATTATAGATTGCATAGTTAATATATATATATTGGAATTAACTAGTCAATATGGGATACTAAAAACAACATAATAGCTAACAAGTCACAATAATGCAATTATTGTAGAAAGAGAACATCATGGAAAAGCTAAAATGATGGTTTATGGTACTGCTGTTGTGTCCATTTATATATGTATTTTTCTACAGAGAGGGAATTTTCAACCAACGCACATGTGCTTCCACGCAGTCCTTCAAAATCCCGACTGTACGCTGCTCAAACTCGGGTGTGCGTGCGTCGGTCAAAAGCTGACTGGTTGACAAGTGGGCCAGAACAGGGACGGAAGTGACAGCAGAAATCATCAGAAATGAAAGAAGTGCAAAAACACTTTGAAAATCCAGCATGAAAAGTATTCACATTAGCTGCTGTGGACACTTTTCATTGTTTTAAGCACTCGGTTTCATTTAACCTTTTTGTATGTTATAAATGTGCTCCAAGTAGGCCGCAGACCGGTTCCATAACATACTCACATCACATAGTCTGAATACTGCCTTCATCTGACAATAGGCACTTTTACAAGTAGATTGGCAGTCCATACATACCCATAATTATCACATTTATTAAGGAATTAAAGCTCTTCAAACCTACCTGGCTCTATGTGAAAAAGTAATCATTGCCCCCCAAACCTAAAAACTGGCTGTGCCACCCTTGGCAGCAAGAACTACAATAAAGCATTAATAACTGGCAATGAGTCACATTGCTGCGGAGTAATGTTGGCTCACTTTTCTTTCAGAATTGCTTGAATTCAGCCACACTGGAGAGGTTTCAAGCATGAATGGCCATTTTAAGGTCGTTCCAAAGCAGCTTAATTGGATTTAAGTCATTTAGAGGTGGACCTGCTGCTGTGTTTCGGGATTATTGTCCTGCTGCACAACCCAAATATGCTTCAGCTTCAGGACACGGCCTGATGGATGGACATTCTCCTTCGGGATTTTCTGGTAGAGAACAAAATTTATCGTTTCCGTTGATTACAGGATCTCATCCAGATCCCGAAGCAGTAAAGCATCCCGAGACCCGAGCATGAAGATCTATTTTTTTTTTTTGTAAAATACTGTGTTAGTACTACACCAGATGTAACAGAACACAAACCTTTGAAAGGTTAAAAAAAAACTTGTAAACGTCTTGGGGATCATGAAGAAGTTTTTCCGGCAAATGTGAGACAAGCCTTGGTGTTCTTTTGGGCAGCAGTTTTCACTTTGGAACTCTCCCATAGGTGCCATTTTTGCCCATTGAATCTTATTGTTCATGCAAACCTTCCAAAAATGTTACTTTTGTGTTGTCAGTCCACAGAATATTTTCCCACATTTACCTACCTGCAGTTCTTTTGATGTTGACCCCCTCAATGAGACATCGATTTGCCCTTGGAGTCGTTTTGAGAGGGTTGCCACTTCTAGGAAGGTTCACCACTGTTCCAAGATTTCTTGGCTAATGGCTCTCACCGTGGTTTGGCTTTAGAGATGTTTTGGCCTGCTTCCTTTTGTCAGACACGTTCTATTTAACGGGATTTCTTGATTCAACAGGTC
This sequence comes from Apistogramma diplotaenia, assembly GCA_015052665.1. Lineage (NCBI taxonomy): Eukaryota > Metazoa > Chordata > Actinopteri > Cichliformes > Cichlidae > Apistogramma > Apistogramma diplotaenia. The sequence continues at coordinate 12,986 of VOQJ01043047.1, forward strand.
TAGCTGTAATCAGCTAGTGAAATTGAACCAAGCTTTCAAAAAATGTGGTTAATCGTAGTTAATTCATAATTTAACAACAATTATTTGTGTGTACATCTGTACCAGACTGTCTGCTGCAGATGTTCAAGATCTTTACACTACCTAACAGCTCCTTTGGGGATATCAGCTTTCTCTGCCCACAGAGAATAATGTCTCAGCTGATTTTAACAGAGGTTGATCTCTCTTGGACAGCTTTGCTGTTTTACCCCACTGAAGTACCTAGAGGCATGGAGTAGCAGAAGGGCAAGGATGGAGCTAGACGGCAGACTAACACTGTTGCTTTGATTCCAATATTTCAACATTTCCTCCAAAAGCCAGGAGTTTGAAATGCTGCAGAGGAGTTAGGAGGCATGAGCAATCCCACATGGCCACACAGGCATCAAAACCAAATGAATGTACTTCACACAGGGTGGCTTTAGTTCCTTTTTTTTTTAACGTACATTTCTTCCACTTGCTGATCTCTTGATCTGCTTTCCATATCCTTCCATGGGTACTTCATACTTCCATAAATAATTACTGGACTTTTTAAAATCAAATTTAAATGTAAATTAACTTTAATAACAACTAGTATGTAAAGGACATATTAGCATGACTGCACTGTATTTTTACATTCTGTTATTTTTTCAGCACTTTGCCAAACAAGAAGGAGCTCAGAACCAATGCCTCGTGTAACCCCCCCCCCCCCCCCACCTTGAACCAAACTGTCACTTCTCCCATCCACATCACCACTGTCTTACTGTATTGTCCTCATACATGTCCTGCACCAGCTTCACATACTCTACTTCTGTGCTGCTTCTGCCTTCCTTGTGCAGAACCACAGTTCCTCGCTTGGCACCCAATCAAATGCTTTATCTAGATCCACAGAGCCACTCCCTCTGACCTTCTCTGTACTTCTCCATCAGCACATCTCACCTGTAGTGTTTCTTCTCGGCATGAAGCCACACTGCTGCTCGCAGATCATCACCTCTCTTCTCAGCCAAGTTTCTTTCCCATAGCTTCATGGTGTGGCTGATCAACTTCTGTGTTTACTACAATTCTGCAACCTTGTTCTTAAAAATAGGTACACTTCTTTTCCATCCTCTCACTCTCCAAGATATTATTAAAAAATCTGGTTAAAGATGCATGTTAAATGTTAAACTTCATGACAGTAGAATTAGAAAAAGACTGAACAAACAGGGCTTATCTGGAAAGGTTGCCAGGAGAGAGCCTCTTCTTTCTAAAAGGAACATGGCAACATGGCTTAGGATTGCAAAACTGCATTTGAATAAAGCAAAGTATTTCTAGAGCAATGGACTGACAAGACCCAAGTGGAGATGTGACCATAATGCAAAGTGCCACGTTTGGCGAAAACCAAAGGCAGCATTTCAGCAAAAACACCTCTTACCAGTTATCAAATACAGTGTTGACAACCATTTGGGCTTGTTTTACAGCCACAGGACTTGAACATCATGCAGTCATTGAGTTGAACTCTTCTGTATACCAAAGAATTCTGGGGTCAAATGTGAAGCAATCTGTCCAGCAGCTAACGCTTGGCTGAAATTGGGCCATGTAACAGGACAGTGATCCCAGGCATATGGACAAACACCAGATTGGTTGAAAAATAAAAGAATCAAGGTGTTGCCGTGAATCAAAGTCCAGACCTCAACCTGACTGAAATGCCGTGGAAAAACCTTGCAGGCTGTGCATAAATGAATGCCTGCAGACTCCAATGAATGAAAGTAAGGTTTTGAAAAGAGAAAAGAACCCACTAAGGACCAGATGAAGTAAAGAAGATGCGCTTTCTTTTTCACACAACTGTCCTTTAGGGTACTATTTGTTGAAATGTTGACTTTAGTAATTTATCCTCATTATATTATCTGAAAACACACAAGGCTGTTTTGATTTGAGTTGTCTGGATTCCAAGTCCTTTAAAAAGCTTCAAAAAATAGGTGTAATATTAACTTGTTCTGAGTTAAAATGACTTGGCTTAACGAATATGTGAGGTCTAAATTAAATTTAATTGCATCCTTCAAATGAGCAGTTTTAACTGACTAATTGGAGCAAAAAAACTTAACATGTGCTTGTAGGCATTTTGGATTGGGATATGGTAAATGGACTAGTTTTCATATAGTGCTTTTCTAATCTTTCTGAGCACACAAAGCGCTTATACAACATGTTTACATTCACACAAGCACTTCCATGTGTAACTAAGATAAGTGCTTTATTTTCTAACATTCACACCCCAACACTTGCATTGGTGAGCAAATTGGGGTTCAGTATCTTGCCCAAGGATACTTTGGCACGCAGCTCAGAACAGCCAGGAATTGAACTGCCAACCTTCAGACTGGTAGGTGACCTGGGATCAGAATCCATTTTGTTCAGTTCATTTCACTTCTGCACTGTTTCATTGAAATGCTGGTGTTACTGAGCACGATAAATAAATGAGATGCTGAAGAGCTACAGGACAGACGTTTTGTTTTGGCACCATGCTCACAGCTTTGAGCAATATGCCCGTGCCATTCTGACATCTTCCTCTGGCATTCCAGAGACATCAGCACTCCTAGTGGCATCTATCAGAGCCACATCAGGACCAAGTGAGCCATGTTTTCCCTTTTTTTTTGCATTAAGTAGAGCGCAGTTATAAGAAATTGCCTGGGTCTAGCCTTAGTAAATCATGTTAGTATTATTAATGATTGAATGAATGAATGAATGATGACCTGGATAAATAATCTCCTCTTAAAATTTGCTGTTTGTAAATGTGGCCAGAAACACACTTTGGAGAAAAGTATGGGGCCACACCTTTTAATCTTTGAATTGAGGTCTTTTCAGTACAATTGTCACGCGTGTATTTATGTATGATTTGCAAAATCGATGTTTTGGACGTATGCATTTTAACATAAAGTTTACAAAAATTGTTACCCATTGGAAAGGTGGACCTAAGAATTAGGATTTTTCTCAACTTGTTAAGTTCTCAGTTTCAGGTTGAGCAACTTAGTTAACGGTCTTTATCATCACAGTATATTTACGTTCACCAACAACAATTGTGCCCACAACACAGAGTTTCATTCACATTGCAGCATCTTTTTTGGTCTTATGAGTGACTAAATCAGGTTCAAATTGCAGTTTGTGGTGATTAAAATTCTCAGACTATAAGCAGTTGCATTGCTACAATAAACAGTTAATGTTTACATTCAATACAGTAGTTATGAGTTATTCTGAAGCAATAAAGATAGTTTTAATGCTGGTGATTCCTGCCCGGTGGGAGTCAGTAATGTAGTAACGTAAAAGGTTACTGTGTGGTCTCACAGTTGATGTTGTTACTGTTGCTATATTTCAAATATAATATCATAACTGCTGTCATTTGATGTATTTATTGTTGTTTCCTGGATGCCTTTTAAAATTCCCTATAGACCTAAACTGCTGTTTTATGGGGATGATTTTTTTTTCTTATCCAGCAGTGAGGATTATCAGATAAAATACATAGATGATACACAGGAATTATGAGATGATACACCCCACAGAGGTTGTTGATGACCGTGTGTAATTTGATGTGATGATGCGACTGTTAATTTGGTTGAACTGCAGTTTATTTTCCATCATTCTGTCCTTTCTCAGCAGGGGTTGTCTCGATTATAGCAGATGCCTTTGATACCTCCTCACCTGCATCCTCTGGTCACATGACACACACACACACACACACTGCTGTGTTTTGAAGTAGTGTAACCTAAATGTCTTTCCATATCATTGGATTTTTTTAAGAGAGATATGAAGTACAAGTACTAAACTATATACTCATAATCTGGAGACATTTAAAGTTAATGCACTGCAACACTCTTGGATGCATATTTTTCAATGCTAATGGAGAGATGAGTAAATCTAATAATTTTGCTCATGTCATTACATATTTTAATTAAAGTGGAATATTAAATGTTTTTATATACTGTCCCTAAAGTTACAGCTGATGTTACAGTTGATGTTAGACTCCTAATTGTTAAAAACTTTAAAATATGAACTTTGCATCTTATTACTGTTATCCTTTAACCGTTATTTAGTGTACAGCACTTTGTATCTGCTGTGACTTTTAAATACATTTTGGTTGGTTGTGAAGTGGACAGACTTCCCAGAAGTCCCTGCGTGTTCTTTATTTGGAGAGAAAGACTTCTCAGACTCTGGTTTAAAATTACACACAGTCACACGAACCAAATACAGAGGCCTCTGGTTCAGTAATGTCTAAGCTGCTAGTATAGTCAGTCATCACAGCTAAACAAGTCTGACAGCCTGAGCTGTAGCTTGATACAGGTTTTATAGTCACTGTTACACATCCTGTTACAAGAATAAAGAAACGTACAAAACGTTGTCATCGCCAGCCAATAAGTTGCAAGCTCTGTTCGTTGCCAGGCAAATGTCATCTCCCGGGTCTCTGCAGGCTCATCCGAGTGACTCTGCAGATATGAAACTCAGCCGTTGTAACTTCCTGTGTTTCTGTGAAAGAGTACATTTCAGTTTATATTTCAACAGTTGGATGGTTAGTATTGCAGAGTGGAAATATGTAAGAGCCACAGCAACTCAGCCAAAAAGTGGCAAATCACAAGATTATAGAGTCGTTTTTAAAGGATTTTGTTTTGTAGAAAGTAAAAAAAAAATACTGATACAGTAAATTAACAATTCATAATGCTTTGCACAGCTTTATAATGCAGTAGTAACATTGTCATAAAATCCCAAGGCACAAATGGACATGCCTCCAGGCACCTTCATGCGCCTTGCCACACCATTTAGGGACTACTGATGTAAATGATATACTAATGGCAACGCTGAGTAATGTACCAGTGGATTTAGCTGGGAGGAGTAACACACAATTGATTTTGCCTCAATGGCGTCAGTTGTTGAGTAAGACTTCGGTAAAGAATCATCGTCTACTTTCAGCAGAAAATGATTTGTCACATTTTCTTTTCATGCTTGCTGCCTCGGTCGCTGTAGTTCAGAGGGACTCCTCCAAGAGCTCCGCCACCTCACCGGCTTCGCAGCTGTAAACCGGCGCCTTCTTATTTTGTCAATTTAGAGTAAATTCAAACAAAGCATTGCTTTACTTTAAAAGCAAATCACACAAGAGAGAAATGTAGAAACTATAATTAACGTAATTTGTTGATCACAAACAAATTGTATATTTGGTGCATTTTTGCAGAAAACTAAACAGTAAAAGTGGCTTCGTTTAGAATTTCTCTCTGTGTGAGAGTGTAAGTGACAAAGAGGATGAAATCCTGAGAGTACACCTCCTCCTGACCTGTACACTGGACTCCAGATAACACAGCAAGTCTTCACCTTGAGCCTCAAAGACAAGAACTCATCATTTCTCGATATATGGCTGAAGCCTTCTGAAAGACTCTTATGTGTGTAGAGTCAGATCCTTGAGAGCTGACCTCCTCCATTTATGTCCACAGCACAGAGCCAAGTGAGAGAAGTGTGTCATATGTACAGTAGCCCAGTAATGTGTTTATTGTTGCAGGGCGCTTTGCATTTGTGCGAGTGTCGCGGTGCAATGCGCACTCCGTGAAGATGTCGCAGTTGGCGGCTTGCCTGAGCTTCAGTTTCTGATTGTGGTGATTATGAGTGTGAAAATGATCAAATCTGAGTTTTTCTGCACAAAGCACATTCATTTTACTGACAGATGATGCCCTTTATGAGCTGATCACGTACCCAATATGAAGCACGGGGACAGTTTCGCTGCGATGTTTTACACTGATACACAGCGCCTGATCAGTTCAGGAACTCCACGGACTTTTGCAATAGATACCAATCTAGGAAGTTCCACCTGGAGATAAATGTATTCCCCTTTCAGTCTATCTTATTATTACTATTATATTTTCTCTAATATTTTCTTCCTTTTCTCCTTCGAGCTTGAGTCGCCACCAGCTCCCATCACATCTACTTCCTAATATAGTCCATTAAAGAAAACACTGCAGAATTAGATTAGGGATTCACTGATCGCTCCATAATTAGACAGTCATGGCAGGTTGATCTATTGTAACCATACAGCCTCTAAGTACATTTTTTTTCTTTTCTCTCCAGCATATTAATGTGATGCATTAACAGAAGTGAACGAGCAACCAAAAAGTAAATACATTTTTGTGCTTAAAAACCAAAAAGAAACAAATCTCTGACCAGAGGCCCGAACATGACTCGCTGGAACACTTTATCCTCTGAAACCTCCCATCTGCTGAAGACACGAATGCAACAGTTTTACACCGGACCTTACGCCGTATTATTGTTTATCTTGTCCCCACTCATAATCGCCGCACATTGAAAAGCTCAGCTGTTGTTATTAATCTAGTTAAGGCAGTAAAAGACAGTGGAGCAGCATGCCTGAAGTGACAGTGACAGCTCAGGCTCATTCCCGCGTAATTAAGCAGTGTTTAAGTCTCATGTTCTCCGCAGAGCGCTCTTACATCATGTTAGGAATATATCTGATGATATTTTTATTTCACTAACTTTTGAGCTTCACACATCCACTGTAAGACAGGCCTGGTTCTTAATCATACCACCTTTTCAGCAAATTGTTCCTTTACACCTTTAGATTTGTTTTTTCTTGTGCCTGCCCACAGTCATGTAGACTGCTCTCTGTTCTGTTTAAATAGCTAATGATGAACTTTCCCGGCTTCTATATTCTAATCCTCATATTGTTTCCTGAAGAATACCTCGTCAGTGGCGATTCTTCACTCTCCCTGTTTTGTTTTGGTAGTGTAACCCACATGAACGGAGCGTGTTCTCAGCAGGAACAATAAGAACCATATTTTGAATCAGATGAGAGCTGTGATCTCGTTTTTTTTCTTTCCCCATTTGACTTTGACATAGTAGAATGAACAAAATTAAGGTAATACAGCTTCCAGTGTTACAATAAGATTATCACCCATGTTTAATTTATAAACCACTCTGAGCTCAAGATTATAGTAATTATAGTTTACTCAGATGCTCGTTTTGTTTGTCTGTGTGTGTGTGTGTGTGTGTATGTGTGTGTGTGTGCACGCATATATGTTTGTATAACATCTGTTCCACAGTTGAAGTGTATCTGCACCTGCTGGAGGATTTTAATGGCACCTTTCCAGACATGATCAGTGTGTGCGTGCGTGCGTGCGTGTGTGTGTAATTTCAGAACAGATGAACACACCGAGCCTTATCAATGCCCGTTTTCTTCACCTTTTGTTGCTCGTTTCCGCCTCACTTTTTAACCCGGAGTTTCTGATCTCTCGCAGTCGTCCTCAAATTACTGTTATACTTTTATCTCCCGCTGTCTGCATTATGTTTATCATATCTTGAGTGGGGATAAATGTGCTCTACCTCTCCTATCTGCTCAAAGTAGAGCCGCATTGCCCCTGGCAGCATTTTTCAAACGCTTTGATTTATTTAGGAGTTTCCCAGAGAGCAGAGCTTCATCAGTCAAACATAACTTATGTAAGCTTTTGTTGCTATAAACGGTTCAGCCTCCTGTGACATGTTTCTCTGACTGTGATTTATTTATCTTCTTCCCAGAAGGTGAACATTAATTTATATTAAATAATTCAACACCTTAGTGAACAACAAAGTGGTCGGGTCTTGAATGATCAACAGAGAGACGTGAATTAGACTTTGTTGAAACGGAGGCCATCACTAATGTAGATTGGACTGTTAGGTTTCATTTCCCAATTTTACTCCAACCTGAATAATGCTTTTATGGCGGCTTGTTTCTCAGAAGCAAAACACCGCAGCACAGCCTTTGTTAACAATGTCACATTCATCGCATTTTATCTAATGTGCGATGTAAATTGTCAGTGCAACATTAGACCAATGTCAATGGCGGTCAAACCATCGATTTGCTAGCATGATGCATCGCTGCCAACTCCAATAATGGACTTACTGAGCAACATATCGAACATCAGCTGAATGACAGCCATCCCTTTGCTCTGCTCACTGACTGGAGACAACCAGCTAGCATGCTCCATGGCTACTGGAATGTTAAAATAGAGCTCAGGTTTTAGCAGCTGTCAATCCAAAATCTCAGCTTCATCTGCCCCCGGCTGTCAGTCCTGTCTCACAGACTTTCACTCATGAGGGGTTCAGCAGTCTAATGTCTCTATGTGACAGTTAGCAAATACAGTAGACATAATAATAATATTAGTGTCATCAGCATCAGCGTCTCTCTATGTAACCTTACTGTGCTCTTAATGTTTCAAGCTAGCAAATAAAATTATTAAGGTCATTACACACAGTCCACTGCTCTTACATACGCCTGAAGTGTATGTAAGAGCTCTCTGCTCACACACACACACACACATGCTTCTTGATATCACAGCCTTTCACTGGGGTTTAGGAATGCACCAGCTTGATTAGCATAATAAATGAATGTCAGACATATTTATCCACCCAGTGCAGTTTCAACGCGCTAAAGCTGCAAACAACTCTTTATCATTAATCTGCCCCCTGCTATTACCATTAACACCGCTGACCGCTCTGTACACAGCATTACTCATCCTGGCATCGCTTCCAGAAAAACCAAAACATAACAGGGTGTCGCTAAAACCATATACACGCTAACATGTCACATTCATAGGCAAGCTATAATTTCTTTAGCTTTTTGGATGAGTAAATTCTGTCTTATTCTCTGTAGTTCTCGGCCTGTCTGTACAGTCTGCAGACTCCTCAGCAAGTTTAAGAATGGAGGACATTTCTGAATGGGTACCAGCAGCAATAGCTTGTAACCATCACTGTTCTCGCCATTTCGTAGCTGGTATCTGTCACCATGGCAAAATGTGGTCAAAATGATTGTGTCCCAAGTGACCAAGATCTAGTTATACAGTTTGAAGGCAGACTGTAAAGGGTGGTGCACACTCTGAAAAGTGTTTCTCTGCTGTTGCTAAAGCAGAGATGTTTTCACTCAAAAATTTTAATTACTTCAACTATAATTTTTAACGTGGGGCTAATTTGTAAATGACTAGCGAGCATTCTTATCTTGATGGCCACTGAAGGGTTTCTAGACCTATAGCTAAGTTTAAGGAAGGGTCGTCATCTGCGCTACTTGAAACGCACATTGTACAATGCAATTACAGTTGGCCTGTTTGTACAGTGTGCTTAAACACGTTTAGTTATCTAGAAATGAAGCTTGCCCCTATAGCAAGAACCGAACTCTGGCACCAGTGGAGCTGGAAACTGAAAAGAGCCATAGATTTAAATGTCTGCTAAAGACAGCCTGGAGTGAATGATGTGACTCGCACTATGTAACTTGGATTTTCTGACATTTAATTTGTTCCCATAACAGAGGCCCTCCAAGCAATCAAAGATTAATGAGTACATGAATGCCATTTTGACTTTATTTGACACATTATTTTTACACTGTTTTCTCCTAATAACTTGCTATGCTATTACTCTTCTCAAACAACACGCTTAACTGACAGTAAAGACAAGAATGGAATACATAGCACTGTATGGGCCATTTGAATGATTTTGAAGTTGAGTTAAATAACATGTTCTACGTGACACAGATCTAGGTTTGCTATGCTGCTCTTAGTCTTTTGAGACTTAATCCTCTGTATCTTTTTTTAAAATCTCGGCTTGTGTGTGTGTGTGTGTGTGCGCGCATGCGCATGCTCCCTGATTTTGTTTTCCTAGGTGATGTGTCGCTGAGAAAAATACTTAAGTGTGACTCTTGGCTCTAGCGACTCGCTCTGTCACTTGGAAAATTGTTGGTGAAAATGCAAATAGAAAAGGATTAGCAGGCAGCTGGAGAAGAAGAGCTGAGCCACAATTACAGTCAGCCTAAATTGTACTTCTCATTCAGGTCACTCATGTAGCATTATATTTTCTCTGCATACCCTCCACCTTCATATACCAGCATCTATCTGTTACTCCAGCAACAGACAGGTGCATGGATGCTCCAATATGTTATTCAGCGTTGCTGAAGGCGTGCCTCAGTTATCAGCCCTTTATGTTGTGTTCACCTTTTTCAGTAAACATTGGTTAAAGGCGAATTATTAATTATTTTGATAACAGGGGAAAAAGCAATAAAACGGCAGGAGATATGAATAAAAGGGAATAAGAGAAGATGAAGTATATTGAAGCTCATATGATGTAATGCCATGTAATGTGCCACAGAAAGACCACTGTGAAGTCATGCAGTCTAAATAAGTACTCAACACAGCAGAACTTTTTACCACTAGGAGCTGCATTGAGAAGCAACCCAACAGCTGCTAAATATGGATTTGTCTGAAAAGCAGTGTATCTGATCTGTACTTTAAAATCACTGACACGTAGCACTTCATATCCATTGAGCTAGTTACGCATGTACTGAAGCTAAATTACACATTTCACTCACTTTGACCGAAAGGTAAGGATAAATATAGAAGGAGATGCAAGATTAATAACCATGTGACAAAGAGCAGAATGTGTGCAGGTAAAACACAGGGAAAA
>VOQJ01043052.1:0-12381 GCA_015052665.1 Apistogramma diplotaenia
CCTGTATTATTTTGATAGTCTCGTGCTCCTTGTGTTTTGTGTTTAGCTTTGCTTCCACTTATTAGTTTCATTTGAGTCACCTGTGTTCCCTGCTGTCTCCACTTGCCCTGATTACCTCTGTGTTTTCCTTAGTCAGTCACCCTAGTTGAGATTGCCAGTTTTGTATTTTCTTTTGCTTCCTGTGTCTCCTGCAAATAAAAGCAGTTTTGAGTTCAGTTTGACCTGCGTCCTGCATTTGGGTCCTACCCCCCTCCACATAGCGCACCGTGACACTCTTAGTTGCTAAAGAAAAGTTACTGTGAATCTAAAGCCATTTATTTTCATTTTCCCATCTCTCCCCCCTATTGTTTTATTTCCTCCTCTGCATGCAAAAATATCTACAACCGAGAAAACAGAGACCTTGCATTTATCATTGTGATTTCTCTGTCTTCTGCACTACCCACTCCTTTATCGCTTAATCTCTCTGTCTTGCTTCTCGTCCCCGATTGCTCCCTTCTTAAAGTCTGCTTTTGGGGCTTTTCTGTGTATTCGTTTCTTGCAGATTAGATCACTTTATTTACCGAGGTCACTTGACAGAGATAGATAGCTTCTCGGCTCCACAGGAATATCCCTAACAAAACACACAGAGGAACACAACCAAATGCAACAACTGCATTCCTACTTTACGCCCCCCCCTAAATCCTAAACTGGGCTTCAAAGCAGACAATGTCTCCACTCAGCTGGTACCAGCTGCATGTCTTCCACTTACTGATTGAAACCAGTCCTCTACTGACCGCATGTGAACTTGCTCTTAAAAAAGGCCACAGGTCAGCTCGAGGGGAAATCTGTTTGGCATTTTCCAAAAGGGCTTTTACTACTACTACAAAGACAGTCCTGTGTTTTTCTTTGGTCCTGTACAAGATGTGTCTGCACTTTAAAGCAAATGTAAGAATGCTCATACAGAATATCTCCCAAGCTTCTCGTGAGTCACACAATAAATACTGTTAAAGATGGCAATCTGCGGTGAGGGATGCTTTTAAGATGCTCTCTATCCATGTCGTAAAGGTGCCTCTGGAAAACAATATACAGATGGAGCACATGTTTTTTAATATGCATTGGTGGCTTTGAAAGGATTCGCTTTGTCGGACACCCCGCAGAATTTGTCTTTTTGCATTTATTTCACCCGGGATGTTGACTCGGAGCCATTCAGTACATCGAAATCGGCAAATGTGATGTAGATCCTACAAATCCCAGGCTGCTCACAGCGCCCGTGCCCTCTGCAAAGGTCTTGGTCGTAACCCTGTCATCTTTTATCCCTGTAATGGTCGCACCCCGAGAGCGAGAGGAGACAGACCCCTCTGCATTCCGCTCATTCCTGGTAGTTAAAAGTAAGGCCTCTTTAAATTCTGAGCAGAGGCCAACCTTTCTCAAATTGAGAGCCATGATTGGACGGTTGAAAATCAAAGGCAAGAGCTGGGCCGGAGCTACTTTCCTCCAATATTTTATAAAAAAAAAAAGAAAAAAGTAGCAGCTTTCATAAAGCAGACAATAAAAAGCAAGCTTGGGAATATTGCTTTAGCTTTCCATAGAAATAGTCTTTACTGTCACAACCACCCCTTTTGTGTCGTGTTTGCTAACAGGTGAGAGCAAAAAAAAAGAAAAAACCTCTCACCTCACAAAATCCACAGCCTTGAATGCATAAAGAACCTCTCCAGCTTGTGAAAGCATTTGTTTCTATGTGCGCGTCAAAGCATCTTCCAGGAACTGGATATTTGATCATCTCCATTGTGTCTAACAGAACTGAGTGTTTTTGTGTCGTCTGTAAAAACAGTGCTTCCTTCACTTGTTCACCCTCTATATGGCCTTCTCGCTTTAAGTGTTGTCATCTCATACTCGCTTCTTTTCTCTGTAGAATTATTGCAGACATGATCTTTCATCCCTCGCGAATGAAGCCATTATTATTCAAATACTAAGCACTCTTTTTTCACACAATGTCATTTGAAGCACAATCACAATACCACCAGGGGCATCACGGGAATATATAGTTCAAGGTGAAAAACAGCCACACTTGCGTTGCAGTATTGAGGCACAGGACACTTGACAAAGCTTTAGCCCCTGTCTGCATGTGGAGAGTTTGATGAAGAATCCTTATGTCTGTGTTTTAATTCTGAAGAGTGCTGTTGGATAACCTCCAAGGGGAAAAATATGCCCACAGTATCCATGTCCACAGTGTTGCATCAGTAGAAAAAAAGATTTTGAGTCTATGTAAGTGTGAACACTAAACTTTGTTTGAGAAGAAAGTAAATTCTGTAAAGCTGAACACATTTTACGTTAGAAAAGAAATAGGCTATTTAAAAAAAAAAGGAAAAGCTGTTAATATGAAATAATAAAACCTTGAAAAACTGCAGTTCCTGAAATGGCCACTTGAGGCTGTCTCCAAATGTAAGTCGAACCTCTCAGGTTAAAAGGCCAAACTTTACAGAGTCTGCTTCAGATCATATACTGCTCAAAAAAAGGGTCAGTGTCACTACAGGTAGCATGAGATGGACTGATAAGCCTCAGCCTCACCGCTGTCACTTCCTGTTCCTTGCCGATGGCTGTGTAGTGTGTGTGTGGAGTGAGCGTCCCAGAAAGCGGCACTTAAACATCTTTAACCTTCAAGAAAGCAACTACTTTCACTCCGCTCTGTGTCTTCTCTTGGAGTCCCTCTTAAATTTTTCAGTTAATAGTGGCATTTTTACGTTAAAAAAATCGACCGCAAATCTCATGATTTAATTAAAGAACTCTGTAATCTTGAACATAAGCGTATTACTGTCTGATTTGTGTTTTTGGTAGAGGTCCTGGCTACAGTTCAGATGCCATATGACCGTTTAATTTCAACTTGTATCCTTGTTTTTGTTTGGTCAAATGCTAATGAACATGTTCATATAGTATGTATGCCGGATTGGTTTCACCTGTGAGACCTGGCGAGCCGGTAGGAGAAATGTGTTTCTTGTTTTTCCTTATTTTCCTGGAACTCTGCCATCCTTTTACAGTTGGATATAGAATAGTAGAAAGTGGCAGATCCACTGCTGAAGTCCTGTGCTGGTCACAGATGAGGACATGTGACAGACATGAGAGGGTCTGGAGAAGCCGTGGAGAACATTATGCTGCCTGGAACATTGTTCAGCAGGACTGGTTTGATGGTGGATCAGTGACGGTATGGGGAGGCAGATCCAGAGGGATCCACAGACCTCTACAGGCTAGGCCTCAGCACCTTGACTGCCTTTAGGTATCAGGATGAAATCCTTAGACCCACTGTCAGACCCTACACTGGGGCACGGCAATGGCCGGCCTCGTGGATGCAGGCAGTTCCTGGAATTGCTTTTTGTGCAGTGTAGTTTTAGCTTTTTCCTAACTGGGCAGTTTTGAAGTTTTCATTATTTGATGTATAGACACTTTGAGTGAAAGATACAGCAGTTCTTGTAGACTAAACTGGACTTTTGGACCATGTTGGTGCCTTTAAGAGCATTTTTGGTTCAATTAACTGTGCTGAAGCTATACTTTTTGTCACATTGCACCAACAAGAAGAGAGAAATTATATTATGTGTTTGTATGTTACTACCATGGCACAACAAATCTGGCATGTGGCCCGTTGCTTGCCATCTTCTGCGCCTATGAAGGTGGCCAAAATGCTGCACTCAGCAAACCAGAGGGGACCATCACAGGGGCCTCGTCTATCTTTTTTGTACAGTCTTTAGTCATGAGTGGGGAACCACAAATGTGGCCTTTGCGTAATTTTATTAAAAAAAAATTTGTGAAAGCCGAGTGATGTCATAGAAATCAAGTCTTTCAAAGCAGTCATGGTTTCTGTTGTAACTAAACATTTTGGTAACAGTGAGTTATTTCTTTTAAGATTATTGAGATTTTTTTTTAAAGCCCAAAAGTATGAAACCAACAGACTCACCTCGTCAGCTGTGCATTGCTACGACCTGTTAGATTTGGCTCTGGAAGAAAGTTTCACTTTGAAAGAAACAAAATAACCAGAGTCTATGTAAAGGCGCTATCTGAGACTCAGTCATTTTCCATTAAAGTACAACTTTTACTGAGACATATTTTCCAATTTCACGACTCAGCTCATGTTTATTCTTAGTGCTTTGACCGTAAGGTTATATTTTTCCTTTTTATATTTGACAGCTTCTTCTACTAACTGCGTGTGCTCTTATTTGCCTTCTGCACATAGCGAGAGAACACTTCATGTCTTGCTGGACCGGTAAAGGGTGTTCAGAAAGTGACTGGTCTTGCTTTCGCTGAGAACTGACCCGAGATGGAAACTCTTTCCTTGTCCTTTTCCAAAAGAGCATTCTTTAGCAGCAGCCTCACCTCGACTGATCCCACTCCAACCGCTAGAAATACACACCAGAATCCTGCAACCACAGCGCGCACACACACAAACACACACACTGCATTTACTGGACTTTAGTGAACTTAGTCTAGGGTTTGGAATATGAAAAGGTTCCCTGATGTTTAAAGAATTCACTAAGCATCCCATATTTCCGTGCTTAAAGTGTATTTTACTACTTTGGCTCTAAATGACCTTATCGGAATTCCACACTTTATCTGATAGGAATCTGCGAATGCACCAATGAAATGAAATGCAAGGCACTGACAGTTTTGGACATGCTGTTTGGGACTTAGCAGACCCAAACAAACAAATTTGCTTGGCATATTCAGAATATTTTCAAGCCAAAACATACAAGCATATGATGGAATTAAATCCACAATCCATTGCAAGAGCAAGAACCGTGTTCGACACTTCAAACTAGAGGAGTCACTTCTCTGGGGCGAAATGTTAGGGATTACTTTGGATAAACTACCAGTGAGCTGCTTGCTATCAATTATTTTTCTTTAATATTCCATAAACTGGTTTTGATTCAGGCTTTCTGCCTTTTCCAGACACAATTGCTAGGACTAAGAACTGTCCACTGTGTATCAGACAGGTAGGGTTTCCAACCAGACAGCTAAAGATTTTGGATCAAAGAGTGCAGTAATGACAGGCCAGCATGCCTTGTGTGTGACTGACTTGCATCTTGGAGATTAATTTAAGCTGCTTTCCTTGTGGGCTGCATAAAAAAGGAGGGGTTGTTTTATGAGGAGCAGCCAAAACAGCTGAGGTTTCAAGGTGGAGGGAGAGAGGGAGCGACATCGGGACATCGGGGAGGCATTAAATAAAATTACAGAGGGCAAATTTGTGCTGAGGACGTGTCATGGATACTAGGGCAGAAACATGGTAATATACAGGTATCATGTAGAGTGGATATCTTGGTCTCCAAAGAGAACTTGACAAGTATTTAACATATTTGTTGACCTGTTCTTCCTTTAAACTAATGATGATGATCACTATTAATGCAACCGAAGTCTTCCACTATGTTTGTGGTTGTCTTTAAATTGCAGTATCTTTTCTGTGAGCTCACCATGATGATCGAAGGTACCTTTGCCCACTCCCAGAGTTCTCAAGTGGTTGCCACAGTGAATGAATCTGCATGTTTGATTAGGACCTTTGTTGCATGTGATTTTCCACTCCACACGACTCAAAAACCTGAATTGCAAAGCTGAAATTATGACTTGGGTGTAGTTTTTACAAGTTGGAAACATGCAATTATGTGTTCTCAGATTTACATGAGCATCACATGAGTTATACTTTCATTTTTGGATGGATGGATCGCAATTGAAAACAGTATTCTTGATAACCTGTGTTCTTACTATCCTGTTAAAAAAAAAGTATGATGCAGAAACTGAGAACATTCCCTTCAAAGTAAAAGTAGCACTTCCCATAGCTTTACTGTGACTTAGTAAGTAGTTGGCAAGTGTTTGCAGACGAGTTGGCATCTTGCATATTATAGGTCACTGATGGCCTCTGGGCCTGCGCGTCTGGGACATTAGCAATCAGTTTCCAAGCAACTGCCAGGAAACTACAGCAACCATTCACAACGGTTTGAGGAACACTCCTTTTTCGGTCACAAGTGGTGGTTGCCAAGCAGTTGCCAACTGGTTTCTAGGCCTGTGTGACTTGGGCATAGATATCAGCTAGCCCGGTTAGCAAGCAGGATAAACTGTGCAGGCTGAAAGCTCTAATTAGTGCAAAGCAGCAGGCTAACGTGATGCTGGAAGTTTATTTACCAAAAATAGATCTGAAACTTCTTGGACAATTGGCAAGCCATTTCATTTGTCAGATAACAAAATTAAATGTATTCCTAAAGGCATCCAAATGGATAAGTTATGAAAGACATTTGCCCACTGTACAGTTGTTAGGAAGGGGAAACTATCCATAAAGAAAAACATTCTGTTTGGGGCTTTTTTATGTTTTTAATGTTGTGAAGTTGTGCATTTCAACATGGGAAGTCACTCCTGTAACTGCATTTGTTGGCTTCATTTTTCAGCTCTGGAGGTTTCCTTTTGCAAAGCACTTGAAGTGACTGTAAATATTTGGGCGACAGGAGCATAATCCCAGCAAAAAATTGAAGTCTGGCTTTTTATTTGTTCAATTATTGCATCTGAGACTAAGCAATTATTTGAAAACCAGCATTTGAGAATTTCTCGCTTGCACAGATGCGTACATCACACTTGGAACATGAGTTTCCACGTAAAGCACATTAGCATGGATAAGTAGACGTGCACGCACAATGCCTATCTGTGTGACACATCATACTGCAAGCACGCTCACACACAGAGGGCCCAGACTCCACCCCCCAGCGGTTCAGTGATTGGCCTACTTTGAGACAGGGCAGCTCGCTGGCAGATTTGAATACAGTGAAACAGAAAGGGAGGAATGGACAGAGGAGGAGGGGATAAAGAGAGGGGGGCGGTGCACTACTTTGTCCCGTCTCCCTCCCTCTCGCTCTCTCTCTCTTTGCCGGGTCAGGATGGAAAGGCTTACACAGGCAGGGGAGGAAACATGTCATGAGAGGTGATGACACAGCCACGGAGACGTATCCACATCCTCTCTGACTCCCAAGTTCGCTGCTCGCTGCTGCTTTTGCCACCGCTGCTGCCGCCGCTGTTTCTGCATCCCACAGAGGAGAGAGAGAGAGAGACCCAAAGATAGCTGCCATTCTCACCCCCCCACCTGTCTCCCCCCCTCTCTCTCTTCCTCTCTTTTTCACTTTGTTTGTGGATGATGGGATTTTAATCATGTGGAAGGTAAGGAAGAGGAAGAAGAGAAGGGGGCTTGATTTGTTTTTTGGTTTTTTTATGCATACTGTGTGGAGATGTGTGAGGTGGGGGCTGTGTCAGAGGGAGTTCTTCTTAGAGTAGTTTACTTAAGTCTGCCAGTCCCTGGGGGATTCCCACATGCCTTAACCCTCCATCTCAGATCAGACTGTATTCTCAGTGGAAATAAGCAGTGGAAGCACTCAGTGCCAGCATTACTGGAATGATAATGACAGAGCGGCGGCTTCAGGATTGAGCCAAAGAGTAGCGTGGAGCCATCTGTATCACGGTTGAAAAGAAACTTGCACAGAAACAGTGACTGAATAGACATTTACTGTATAACAAGGAGTTCTGAACAGCGTCGGCTTTAATCCTCACTAAAATGTAGCCACTTCCATACAGCCACAATCACTTGATCCCATTTTAAAAGGTCGACAGGTATTAACTGTGAAACTTTGGCTGCTGACCAAAAAAAAAGTGTGTGTGTGTGTGTGTGTGTGTCGGGGGGGGTTGTTATGTAGCATGTGAGTCTGGCTTTTTGTGACCCAAATTCAAACAGCCACTGTATATTTAGGTGGTTGCTTGAAGCCCCAGTACACATAACAGAGACAGGAGACGGTGCCTTCAGGGATGCTTAAAGTATGCATGTACTTGAGTACTTGAGTGTGTGAGAGCAGCTTTTTAAAGGTCCCAAATGTTTGCTCTGTTTTCCACTAAAGCGTACGGGGAGTTTGACTGTGGTAATTTGAAAGGGGACACGTGTGTCTGTACTGTCCTCCCAATTCCTTCCTCCTAGTTTGAAAACCCTTTGTGTCTGCATATAGAATAACGCACTTTCATGATTTTATATTTATGCATACAGGTCAGCAGGTTATACGCGCTGCACGTTGTTCACGTTGGTACAAGTCACTCGTTTTGTGTTTATAAGCCTCCCAGAGGTCAGCTTATTGAATTTTTCTGCATCTCCTGCCCGCTGAGCCGTGCTGAGTACATATTAGTGCACGCGTGTGTGAGCGTGCATGCGTCTTGTGTGCGTGCCAAAGCATGTGGGTGACAGCTGGATAACGGGGGCTCGGTGCTGCGAGTGATTTTTCTCACCTGCAGCGGGGTCACCGGGATCAAGGAAATCCAGGTTTCTGTGTTTGATCCGTGAGACAATGGAGAACTCGAGGAAGGGAGGTCGCCGCGCTCCGACCTCAAGGCTCAAGAAAGCAATCACGTGCATTAAACAGAAGGAAGTGCAGCTCCCTTCAATGATAGTTTGTGTTGTAAATGCTGAAGTTTGTATTTTGACAGGCCAAAGTTAGGGGTCAGGCTTAGTTACCATGGAGTCAGAATAAGTTTCCAGCTATTTAGCTGTCTATGGAAGTCATATGCAGTGCTCTGCCCCCTCCACAAAAAAATATCCAGCAGTGCTTATGCTTTCACAAGTTGCCATATTCAACATTTGCATTGACGTGAACAGACTAGGAAAAACAAAAAGGCCTTCTCTATAGTCGGTCCGTGGTTGTCACTTTGCCGACCAATATAGCAACAATAGCATTGTTGCTGTTTCTTTTCCTCTTTCCCCCCTGACATGTTTCAGTGAGACATTGTCAGCCTGGGCAGGCTTGAGTGAAGCATCTTAGCTTTTAAATCCCTCTTTTCCCCTCCTGAATGAAGACTGAGCGTGGGAACTGTGCCGACAAATATAGCAAGCAGATTTTGTTTTTTCATTTGTTTTCTTTCTCGGAGCACATCTGTCACTTCGTGTAAACTTAACTCAAGGGTAAGGTGCACTCTTAAACTTTGAGCATTGTTGTTTTAAAAGGGATAGTTTGGTATGTGTGAAGAAGAGCTGTGTGCGGTACTTATTTATAGACATTGTAGTCTCCAGTTTGGAGGAGCATGCAGGAGTTTGGGAACGTGAGCTAAGCAATGTGCTGGTATCAACAGGGTCGGGAGCCAAATACATTGTAGCCACAGATCCCCAGAACAGAGAATCAGCATCAGTGTGAGCTGTTTTAGCATTTTACTTGCTTTAAGTCAGCCCTTTCTGATGAAGAACTCAGGCTGTCAAAAACGCCACCCTCCTTTGAGAAAAAGTAATTTCTTTTTTCTTCCAGAACAGTAGTTGCTGATAAGCTACAGCTTCGACTTTGGTGTTGTCTCAACACACTGTCACTCCAGACTCACGAGATCATTACCTGGACTCATCTCTTAGTATCTTTTTCTGAGGTAGTTGGGGCCTCAGTCACATGACTGTCTCAGTCTCAAGTCTTTTTGCTTTGTGCTTCAGCCTTTCTGACACTCTTTAGCTGTATCCATCTTTAAGATGGTCCTAACCTAACCACTCTGATAACTACTGGTTTCAGACTCCACAGCAGAGGTGTCAAACATAAGGCCCGGGGGCCAGAACCGGCCCCTCAGAGACTCTGATATGGCCCACTGAATGATGGAATCCCTGTTTTTGTCACTACTATAGAATTTATTTTTTGCGATGGCTTCAAAGTAAAACTAAATTTAAAAAAAAATACATTTTCTGTTTCCTGATTTCTATAATTACAGGGCAGGCTGAACAAAGAAGTACCAGAACTTTTTCTGTAGTTTTACACATTTCTTAGAATTTAAGCTCAAACAGTAGTGCTGATAGAGGTTTCTCTGGTTTGGCCCCCTGAAGACTGAAGTGAGCTGCATGTGGCCCACAGTGCAAAACGAGTCTGACACCCCTGCTCCACAGTTTGAACCCTCAAAGTTAGCATTTTTGCCACTGTTATGTTGTTCCCTCTTTTTAAAGCCTTAAGTTATCACATTTGGACAAAAGAGGGTAATGTGCTCCACTATCAACTAATGCTAGCACACATGGTGAGAAAAGTGCATGCATAAACTTTATGGGTGCAATGCACATAAGATACTGTATCTGCTCATTAGTGCCAAGTATTAGACTACTGTACTTAAATACCAACAAAACTAAAGGCTGCCCTACTCTGCACATCTCTTGACCCAGTGTTGTGTGATTAAGTTCATTTAACCTCTCAAGGCAACGGTTGATGAGCATCTCCTAGTGTACACCTAGGATGGGGATTTTTCTGGTGAGGTGGTTTCTTATTTTATATATAATAGGTTTCCCTATCATACTGTACAAAGCAGCTCATTGCTTAGCTTCTCCAAACTGGTGGGCCCGCCACCTGCGACGTACTTCACCGATTTATGGAAAAGCACTTCACATGACTCAGCTGCAAAGAAAGTGAAGTAACGCTTTGATCACAAGGAAATAATTTATTTCAGGAAAACTTTGGTGGCTAATGCCATTACAAGCAGACAGCAATGCCAATCCCCCAAAATATCCCCGTTATCTCACAAGCATGTAGCATACATGATAAAACGGGGGAGGTATGACTCATAAGAGTCTTATCTCCTCATAATTGGTTAATTTGATCTTCAAAGCATCAGCAGTCACCTACTTCAGACGCTCGAGGGGTGAACCGCTAATTACTATCTAAACATGCTTGAAAAGGGACAAGACATACCGCAATACGTTTTCTCTCTCTCATTCTCGCTCTATTTCCACTCCAGATCAGTTCATTTTATCCACCCCAGCGCATTCTTTAATCACCCACCGGATAAGATGAGAGTGCAACGTTGCTATGGAAACTTCAGAAACGGTGACAATGAGCACAGTCGGTTCAGCGAGAGTTGGCAGCTCGTGCAGTCCTGTGGAGAGGATAAGTGGTTCCTCAAACTTTTTATTTTACAGTTGTCAGAAGCCTCTACAGTGTGTGACAGTGAGGCATTAGACAAAGGCTTCAGCATTTTAACGATATAAATATAAAAATCCACACGGCTTATACGACTTTCAGGTCATTATAAAGTCATTTGGGAAACAAAGGGAATAAAATGTCAGGTTTTGTTCCAACTAATGGAGGCTGAAAGGCAGCTTTTTTGTTTTTTGTCTGATATGCAGTTGAAATAATTCATGTTTATATTAAATGGTTGAGTGCAGTATTATACCACAGTGCCAATAACTATCCACTATAGAAGCAAAAGTAAACTCCATTTACTGTGACTCAGTTCTAATATGGTCAACCCAAACAAATCAACCAAAAAATTAATTAATTCGTCTTCAACAACCTGCATGCTTTTGCTGACTCGCACCACCCATCTGATTGGTCTGATATTGTCCTCCAACTTCTCGACTTGAAGAACTAACTGCAAGTTCTCATCTTGCATTCAATGATTGGTTGTTTTGCTAAATTAATTTTGCTTTTACATTTCACGGAGTGATGACAGTGCTGTGAAATGTGAAATCGCCATGCAGTTGGAAATCTGCAACATGTTACAAAGCAGCCCACAAAAATGGGCTTTGAAAAAAGTGGCAGTTGTTAGTTTCTAACTGAAACCATGATCGTCTTATAAAGTATATTTGGATGTAGTTTTTCAAGCTTTATTCAAGCTGCAGATGACAACAGAAACAATCAACAGACGAGACAAAGCCGTTTCAAACTGTTGCTGTTTTTGTGTCCATCTTTATGAAAAAAGCTGAAAATTTGTCAGTGTCCCAGATTTGCTGGGACAAACAATGAAAGCATGAAAGGAATGACACTAAAACTGTAGGCTGGTATAATAATAAAGAAATGAAGAGTGCAGATGTAACATTTATGCTTCGTAAGCTACCATTTCTGTGAAATGTTTGAGATTAAAATGTGCTGCCAAACATCTAAAGCTTTGTGCTGTTGTTCACTAAAGTTAAATGATAGTTAGCGTCTTTACCTAAACTGAGTGGGTGCAGGTTGCACGTGATGCTGCTCTGGCGTCATGAGAACAAGCAGCTGTAGTATTGCTACATGAGTTTGGAAATCACAAAATGTACTGAGGAGAATCAGATTGTTGAATGAGTGAGGTGCCAGGGTGGCTCAGTGGGTGAGCGGGCAACCCTGTAAGCTACATGGCTGTGGTGCAGGGCTCGTGGCCTTTTGCTGTACATCGTTCCCTGACTTTACTGTATAGACCAGGGGTGTCAAACTCATTTTGCACTGTGGGCCACATGCAGCTCACTGTAGTCTTCAGTGGGCCAGACCAGAGAAATCCGTCCGTCCGTCCGTCCGAGGCCGGGTCGTGACATCTTAATATAAGAAAAAAGAAATGTGTAAAACTACACAAAAGGTTCTGGTAGTTCTTTGTCCAGACTCTCATGTAATTATAGAAAAAACAGAAGATGTCCTTTTTAAAAATGTC
>VOQJ01043054.1:0-16876 GCA_015052665.1 Apistogramma diplotaenia
ACCCCCCCTTAATGACCCCCTACAAAGGTTTAAGAGGATTAAAGCTTTCCGAGGCCTCGTGTTCTCTGACAGAATGACACACACACACACACACACACACGTAAACATGACCTTTGCAGATGTAATGATGTCCTGTAACAACAGTGAATGCTGAGGAAAGTGTAAAACTGTAACATCTGAATCCAGATACTAACATAAACATGCTGTTCATAATTATAGTTTTACAAAAGTATGAATAACTTGCTGAAAGTTGAAAGTTCATGCTGTTTGTGACATTTCATCCACTTTCATCAACACTCCAGTGCACTTCCACGTGTCTTTGCCGGCCACTTCCTCAACAACTGCAGCTCCACTTCCTGCTTCCCTCTCTCTGTTCGTCCTCCATCATAAACAACAGTTCTGGTCATGTGGGAATACCTCAGCACACCTTAACAAGGCTTTCAGCAATCAATCCTGGGAATTCTAAAATTAAAATGAGCCTGAATGCAGCATAAAGGCCCCGACGTGTCCTTCCTGTCAGGAAAAACACCTCGAGTCATTTCTCATGAAACTAACAGGAATTCTGTTACTGCTTATTTCTGCTGTGATGTTTATCTTAGCAGGCAAAATGAGAGCTTCAGTAAAATATTTTCATATGATGTCAGTGTCCTTCTAATGGGCTAAATATGAATTTTCTATTTATTTATCTATTTTCTCTCATAACCATTAGATTTTGGGGTCTGTATTTACTCAGAAATACATCTTTAGGCTTCAGATGATCTATGCAGTCATGTTCTGCCTATCTTGCTTTTGGGCCATTCAGAGGTCGGTACAGTGGAACCAGGAACTTCCAGGACTCATTCCAACCTGACAGGAACCTAAAGGACTTGTGGTTCTTCAGATGATCGGGTCTAAACAGGAACCTCCAAGAGTCTGCCCACTCTTCAAAGAACTTCTCATTGGTTTCGTCCTCAGGATTGACCTTTTTTACTGAAGTAGCACCTTTCCTTGGACGTGGTTGGGTTTTAGCCAAGAGGTGGCATCCTGCCCACTTCTTCTCTAATGGTTTCTCCTTGTCAGTGTTGGGGTACAAAGGCCTCCTTGATTTAGCCTTTTTGGTTATGATCACCGTTGGGTCGTAGGGTCCCTTCAGCTTTCTCTTCCCCTCTGCTCTTCCACTCTGCAGGAACTCGTGGGAGTTTCTCCAAAGGCTGCAGGTTGCAGGATTGTTGTCTAAGTCATTTCTGATGTTACTGTGGATTTTCTTTTCTCTTGACCACATGACTGAATACTGGCACTGGTTAGAAGGGGACTTCAGCCAGGGTTGCTTCACTTGGGGCATGGGGTTGGCGAGTCTGAATGACCTCCCCCACTTGGATCCATGCTGCTGATGAATGGTGTTCCGTATGCTTTGCCTGATTATTTCTGAAGATCCATAAAGACTTGGCTGATGGTCAAAAAGTGATGCAGCGCTCCACGAAGAGCTCCAGTCTTTCTCAGGGCATCGTTCCCCGAACACCTGGATGTCAAAAGACCGGCTCATTTTAGTTTTGACCCCTTTTAGGGGTTGGATCTCCACTGATTCATCCACCCAGTTCTCTCTAGGCACTGATTCAGCCCAGTGTGGGTGGTAGATGGACCATTTCCAGGCTTCTCTCCACTGAGTTAAGGATGGTTTGTCATGATGGAACTGAGTGTCTGAGACCATCCAGGCTGCCTGCCAGTCGGAGGTGGATGCAGCACGTCTCCTTTGTGTCCATGATTTGTCAGGACTGTGGGAAGTCACACTTTCTTGGTTGATTTGTCCCTTTTGTTGTCCAGATTCTGGCCGATGCTGGTGTCTTGAGAACTTCCATGACTCCCCCAAACTCCACTCCCACGTTCCTCCATCCTTAGGGAAATCCACAGGTACAAAGTGGCTCTGTTGCTTTGTTTGATTTACACAGTTTTGGGCTGTGGTGGACCAACCCTGCAGCCACAGTTCAGGCTCTTGGTACAGGGGCTGGCATGTAAACCTCCATGAGTCTTTCCACTCAGCAGGGACTGGCTTCATGACATCCCCCTTCTCTGAATCTCTGAAAGGGTGGAGAAGGTTTATGCTCCTTCTTCTTCTCTCCATCCTCATTCTGTGCTTTATTGTCTTCCAGGAGTCCCTCAGATCCATGAAAGGCAACTTTTTTTCCAGATGTTTCAGAAGATATGACTTAGACTGGCTGAAGCGTCTCTTTGGCTGGTATATTATTTCATGTCTCAGTCGCCCAAAACGAGCATCTGCTTCCTCTGAAGTTGAAAAAGGCTCCTTGGAGTTGCTCTCCACCCTCTGAGCGTCCACAGCAGTCTCCGTCTTTGGGGGTGATGCCTTAAGGATTTTCTCTATTTCCTCACAGGGCTTTGAGTTGTTTTGGGTGACTTGCCATGACCTGCTCCACTCAGAGACCGCCTTAAAGTCTTTGCAGATGTGCAAGTAAAGATGTTTGTCTTTATGCTCATATGATACAGGCATGATTTTGTTGAAACAGGACTCTCTGTGCTGGTTGCGGCCATCAAAGCTACCCTCATGATCTTTCCTCAGAGACAGATTTGGATTCTTGGAGTTGCTGAAGACCACAGTGGCTGCTCGCCATGAATCTGCCCACTCTGGACTGTGAGATGTTTGATGCTTGGATTTATTTTGGCTTTGGTAGTTTGCAAGCCTCCAACATTCTTCCCACTTGGAGCCTATCTCTTGATTCTTGTCTTGCTTTCTACCAGCAGACTCATTCACTACACCATCTTCTGCAGCAGTGAAGGGATGCTGCGGATTTCCTGACTTGGTTGATCTCCATGAGTCACTCCATTCTGATGAGTGCAAGGCGTCACCGTGGTGCTCAGCTTCAAGCAGCAACCTGCATAATCCACATTTGGGAATATTCTCTCCATTTGTGGATGTATCCTTCTTACTGCTGGGATCAGATTTCTTCCAGGACATTTGCCATTTTTCACTGGGAATATCCAAATCCAGCTGCTGTTCCAATGTCCTGCGGTCAGGTTTTATGCAGAAATGCAGATTCTGAGGATCCATTATGTTTGGTTCACTTTGCCAAGGCTTCCCTGCTTCAGAGCAAGGCTGCTGGGTAGCAAGCATCCAGCACTGGCCCCAGTCTGTGGAGCCCTCTGCTGGTGATGGCAGGGACTTGTTGTACTTCCATGACTTCCCCCACACCAAAGTGGAAGGCTGGGTTTGGGTTACGAACAGGAGTAACTGCAACCTGTTGATTTTTTTATCCTGACCCTTTTTGCCTTTGCTGCTGCCTCCTGGTCTGCTGAGTGGGCCTGAGCCACGAGGAAGAGTACGAGGAAGCTGGGGATGCTTGCTTTTCCAGACATTGTTGTCAGTCTGACCCTCGACTGGTGTAATTTTCCTTTCCACCCTTTTGTATCCTGACAGTTTAGCAGCCACACGACTTGCCCAGTCCTGATCAATCCTGCAGAAACACACAGGACATAAACAGTGATGATGAGCAGCTTTATCATGTTAAACATTACACCTGTGACATATTTAAGGGCAGTGCGGTGCGCAGGGATACGTCATCCAGAGGTTGGAACTTATGATGATCTGAAATGTTTCAGTGACGGCGGGACTTGCTAACAGCTAACAGCTAATAGAATAGAATAGAATAGAATAGAATAGAATAGAATAGAATGCCTTTATTGTCATACAGGTGTATAATGAGAAAATAACACCTGTTACACACCTGTCTCAGATAAATGTTATTGTTTTAATTTCACAACAATCACAAATTTACACCCACAAAATTATGCATGACATATGACATCATCACGTTGCCTAGCAACCACCTACCAGTGGACTACACCAGAGTTTCCTGCTTCAGGAATCTGCAGATTAAAGTCTTCATTTTTACGTGTGTGAATCCTTCAGGGTTCATGTTCAGTTCTTCCACCCTGAGCTTCCCTCTTTAGTTTCAGCTGTAATTAGTGTCACTTTGTTCAGGTGTTCGTTACACACCCCAATAAATCAGTGATCCAAGCTGCCCAAAGTGTCATGACATGGATTCCAGCACATGCAGCTCCTGTCTGAGCTCTGATGTCAGAGTTAACTTTGACCTTTCGGTGTCCTGATGGATCAAATTTCCCTCGTTGGAAACCTTCATTCATGCTTTTTTTTAGAATTATCATCCTCGTTTTTAATGCAGAAACACTTTTGATTTGATCTGTCGGTGTTGCTGCGGAGATGTGCACGGTGGAAGAGCCGAGCTCGTGAGCGCTGAAATAACAGTTTAAACCTTTTAAAGCTGGTCAGCAGGACGTGATGGAGCTGCTGCTCACCTCTGTGGGAGCCCTGCATCCAACACTGGAGGGTCATTTCCTCAAACACATGGTTTCCTTTCCTGCTCCATCAGAACTATCTGATTCATTCAGTACGACCCTCTGCTGAGCCCTTCACTGAAATAACTAACAGAAAACGGCCTTTTTGAGACTTAAATAAATATTATTCTGCCCAGTAAAGGAAATCACACACATATAGAAGAGCCTGCAGAAACAGACACACACATAAAGAGCCGAGTCCCTTACGAGGGCAGAGCGCTGCTCTGGATCCGTTCCTGCTCCAGCTTTGTCTTCAGTTCATGCTCTCGCACCCTGATCTCCCACACGTTCTTCATGATGGAGGCGCCGCAGCCGACCGCCTCCGGGTTCCTCTCACTGGACATCTTTAAGCTGCTTCAGACTCCCTGCACACACACAGAGAAACAAACCCTCTGAGAAAGTCTTACATTTCTATTTGTCTCCTTCTCAGATTCCATTAATATCCATCACTTCCTGCAGAGATGAAGGAGCTGTACCTTAGTGCTAATCTGAGGGACACGGGTGGTGGCATTACCAGCAGCTCTGCAGCTATATATGCTCTCTCTCTGAGAGTCATTAACCTGCTGCCAGACATTTAGATAGGAGCCGCCCTATCTAAAAATATAACAACACACACACACACACACACACACGCCTGCAGGATGGCTGGTGTAGCATCTACTGTACTGCAGCCAGGTGAGGGGGGCAGGGTCCTCAGCAGGGCAAAGACTTTTTAAACTGGCTGATTATTTTTTGTGATTTACATCTTTTATTTTTGCTAATATACTTGTACTGATTCAACTTGGTGTATGTAGTAATGCAGTTATTTGATCTTCTGCTGAATTTGTACATTTTTATGGTAGTTTCATTTTAGTGGTGAAGACAGAATATCAATCAATCAATCAATCAATCACTCAATCAATCACAGATACTTCTGATTTTAAGTGTATAAAGCACACCTGTCCACAGAATCAGCTTCTTCCATTCCAACCTGGGAAGATCAAAGAGCTGCTGTCCAGGCCTTCTGAAGCTGCCGGTGAACATCTAAACGGTTCAGGAAGCTTTGGAGGAAGATCTACGCCGTTCCATAAAATCCTGGACGAGAACCTTCTTCCCTCAGCCGGAGTGTGGATCCTTCCTGAAGGATGAGGACAAGGAGAGGCTAAAGAAGGAGCAGAGTCATTGTGACAGAGGGACCTCGGGGCTCTGCACACCTGAAGCCTCCAGTTGCCAAGCAGCAATCCATCCATCCATCCATCCATCCATCCATCCTCCTCTGCTTATCCCGTTCGGGGTCGCAGGGAGCTGGAGTCTATCCCGTCTGTCACAGGGCGAGAGGCAGGTACACCTGTACAGGTCGCCAGCCTGTCACAGGGCCAACACAGAGTGAGCAGTGAAGCTGACCCCAGTAAGTGCAAGTCTTTGGACTGTGGGAGGAACCCGGAGTACCTGGAGGTGTGCTGGAACTGTGTTGCTGAGTACGGAGGGTTAACGTGGAGAAGTTTCTGTACCCCTCACTGTGATTGTGGCTGGGTCAGAGCTACTTATGGGTTTAGCTGAGGAACAACCGCACGATGTTCTGCAGACGTTCCCTGGATACACTGACAGATGTCTTTATTCTTCACTGACTGAGCAGGTCTGACCCTGCATGAGTTCAGTCACGACCTTTGGCTGCCTGCAGTGGCCTCCTGCTGGTCCCAAAGCCTGAATTTGATCACCATGAGTTATTTGAGGTTTGATTTTTATGGAGCATCTGTAAAGATCACGCCCTGTGCCATAAATGTACGGCTGGAAATGTGAGACCTGCTGGAGCCTGCAGAGCAACAGGCTCGTCTCACAGCAGCCACAAACCTTTAGTTTCACCTCGTACTGTGATGCTGTTTTAGTACAGAATCCAGTTTCCATCTGCTGACCTTTGCTGTGAGGACGGCCCCTAAAAGGCTTCTTTAACCTCTGACCTTTGTCTCCTCACTTCCACTTCACAGCTTACATTGGCTCTGTGGTGACGTGTCACCCTCCACTCCACACCTTCGGTATGCAGAGTCTGGAATTCTGGGAATTCTCTGTCCTAAAATAAAATGGACCCACTAAAGTAAAAGGTAGTTTGGAGCGTCTGTCGTGGAAAAGGTGCTGGCAGAGTCGGACCCCAGTGAGGACACAGAGCTGAACTTCTAACGCTGCAGGAAACTCCGGAATACCGGGAACTCAGGGACACTGCAGACTGAGGAGCACACCACAGGGAGGCTACGACTAACACAACAAAGACTCAAACACGTGACGGGTAACGAGGGGATCAGGAAACACCGGTGGTTACAATCACACAACGAGACAGGAAGCAAAGCTGGATACAAACACACGGACCACGAGACTTTCAGAGTAAAACAGGAAGAGACAGGAACACAAAGCAACACAGACCTGACACACACGGCAGACACGGAGGAAGACACAACAAGGAACCAGACAAAACCTACAGGGGACAAGGACCCAGAGGAGAACCAGCACCAGAACCAGAACCAGAACCAGAACCAGCTGCTTGGCTGAACCCTGTCAGAGGCAGGAGGCGGTCCTGCACGCCGGGTGGACACCCACATGGTGTCATGTGCCTACACGAGTCCTTCAAACCCAAACATTATCATCATGATCATGTGACAGTCTGATGTCATTTCATCTTCTTCTTCTTTGATCATCTGAAATTAGTAACAAAGTAAAAATCAATAAAAGCAACAAGAAGATGGTAACTTCAGATTCTGAGGTCTTGATTTTGAAGTAAGTCATATTTAGACGTGAATATTGTTATAAATGTTGCCATTATTACTCTTCATCTTCATTTGAAACAAAAGAAAAATGCAGAGAATGATGATGATGATGATGATGCTCCTATCTGACCTCTTCGTCGCTCTTCCTGCAGCAGCTCAAACATTTCTTATCTGACGCTTTTTTGATCACAGACTCGGTGACACGATCAGGGTTTGGAATTTCTGCGACTGCTTTTCCTCCTCTTTGGAACATCGCAGATTAGCATCACATCACCGTGACGCAGTCCCTGCTGACCTCTGACATCCACACAGCATTTTTGTTTCGTCTCTCTTTAAAACATTTGGCCATCCTCTGGAAAGCCCGGAGACGGCTGTGCGGGACAATCCCAGTAAAGCAGCAGTGTCCGAAACACCATCATCATCACCAGCACTGTGTCTTCACTCACTCTGAGGCTCAGTTTAAGATGACTGCATTAACAAGCATGCAAACAGGTGTGCCTAACAAAGTGGCTGGTGAATGTTTTAATTCTGTGTATTCAAAATGTCAAATTATGGAACAAATAACAGCCTTAGAATGTGTTTGTGGCACAGTCGTACCTGTAACTCTAACAGGTGACTTTACTGTCATCACTCTGTAATTCAGAATGTGACACATTCCTGTACATGCAGCCGCAGACTGAGCTGGGATCCTCACACTGAGCACGTGCAGAGGAGCCCAGGTAAAGCTGCGTTGTTACAGTGTAACGTGTCAGCACAGTGTTTACTGCCTACAGGTGTTTGTGGGTCTTTTGCTGTTCCATCACGCTGTGCAGGAATCATTTAACCATCATAACTGAGGTCACATTAAAATGGTCCACGGTCACAAACCCCACAGACACTCACTCATCAGCAGCTTTCCACACCAGCAGCCTGCCACTGATAGCACGGCAGTCAGACTTCCCTGAGTACATACCAGAGGCTTATCAGGATGAGATGCTAATCATGACGCGTCAGTCGGCAGGAAGTGAGACGGCAGTTTACGAGCAGTGATGCTCTCAGTGTTTCACATAGATCTGATTGAAATCACTCAGATTATCCATTGGATGATGACCTGCTCACTAATGTGAATGCACTATAAACTGAGTCCAATCAGTTTGTCGAACCCCAACATGCAAACGGCTCTGAGGTTTGATTATAAAGTGAAAAATCGTCACTGTTCAGGACCCATGAAACCAAATTCATCCTGTAACAGACACGAGAAATGTAATTTACATGCAGATATTTCTAAATCGTGTTTATTCCTCTTAAAACGACATTTTATACCAAATATAATGTAACATTTTGTGTTTGAAAGAAAAAGTCGTTAGCAGCCCTGCACCGTTTAGACCAGAGGTGTCAAACATAAGGCCCGGGGGCCAGAACCGGCCCCTGAGAGACTCTGATCCGGCCCGCTGGATGATGGAATCCCTGTTACCAGAGCTTTTCTGTAGTTTTACACATCATGAGAAATGACCCGCTGTGGGGGGTTAAACACGAGCACTTTATTGTGCAGCCGTTGAATCCTGTTATCAGTATTTGTGTCACGATGTGCTGAAATGTGACAGTCAAGGACCACAGAGATGCTTCAGCGTGACAGAGTTTTATTTTAAAGGACCTTTCATTCACTTTACCAGGAGAGTGGAAGGAGATCGGTGCAGGTTACAATACTTTTACCATCAGCTTAATCACTCAGTAACTGTAAAGGCATGAATCAGAGAAGAGCAGAACACCTCCCACTGAAGAACTGCGAAGGAAAACCAGCAGCTGTTCTTTACACGAGGAGCCGAATCCTGGGAAAGGAATCAGGGGCTTTTCCCCTCCGGCAGTGAGCCCAGGGGAGCAGGTTCAGTGCTCTCCGGGCTGCTGGAGCTGCTCTGGGAGGAAGCAGTCAGAGCTGCCTGGAACAGGACGACCCTCTGCAGCAGGTCGAACATGGAGGCGATGCTGTCCGTCACTGCAGCCTGCTGCTGCTGGGAGGACTGCTCAAAGAGCTCATCAGTGTAATACTTTCCTCCATTCGCTGACACCATCTCGTCAATCTTTCTGATCAGCTTGGCCACCTGAGCTCTGTTCTTCATCTTTTTGTTGTTGAACACGTGATAACGGTTCCCGCACTTGTTGATCACCTCTTGAAGTTTGGGGTGGCCGGTCTGCAGGTACTGCTGGATGGTTTTCTTCTTCAGCTCGTCGCCACGTGTGAACAGCACGATCATGTACTTAGAAAACTCGGGTCCGAAGATCTTCTCCAGGGCTTCCACGCAGTTTTCTTCTTCTTTGGTGAACCTGCCGATCTGAAGGACCAGGATGAAGACGTGAGGTCCCGGAGTGCACACGTGGATGCATTTTGCGATCTCTTTCTTGATGCTCTCGGCACTTTTCGACGTGTCCAGAATGCCGGGCGTGTCAATTACATGGATCTGCCTGTGGCAGTGGACCCGCTCGATCTCGCATGTCTCCGTCACAGACTGAGGGCTCGACAAGGACTTGAAATACCTCCGGCCCAGGATGGTGTTACCCACTGCGCTTTTACCCACTCCAGTTTTCCCAACCATCACAATTCTCAGAGAAGTACCTGTGAAAAGATGTTTGTCACGGCATGAAATTCCAATAATGACAATACGTCAACCGATCTGGTACATTTTCAATATTCCAACTTCACCTGCTGGGACGGAGGAGTGGGTACCCATCTCGGGAACTGTCCGAGTAAATCAAAACCAATTGCTTGCCACAGGTAATATGGTGCGAGTGCCCGCCCACATAAGGTGGGGCGGCCTATATCAGTGGGATTCAGTGTCACAGCGTCAGACACTCTCTGTGGAAAGCTGCATGTTGTTTTCCTCTTTCCTGAGCAGCAGAAATGCAGGCTGGAAAACTGATTCCACGTAAGTGACACCTGTTATAGTTCCTAGGTTTCTGAGCACCTGTGTGGAACGTGTGCACGATACGAAACGTCCTTCTGACCACGTTTTACGTTAATAGTGTCTACCAGTGCTGAAGGAAGTTATTTAAGGAAACATGTGAAAGGAAGCTTATTAACTAAAGGGGTTCTACTGAATGAGTGAAGTCCAGCTGACGTTTAACCTCATTTTAGTTTCATCGTCGCGCAAAAGTGTGTCTGAAATCTGTCAGTTTTCCCATCTGAAGTCACCGCACTTTTTTAACTGCCTGCTTCCTTCACTCGCAAACCAAATCAATGAATCTCCACCAGGGAGAAGCTGCAGCCGTCTCTGCTTCAGTTAGCAAAACAGGTCTGCTTCCTTATCTTTGTTCAGGTCTCAGTGCACTGGTTAGTGACAGCAGGGAAGCAGGAAAAGCAGCATTCCCCGCTCAGGAGCTGAGATTAACGGAGGATTTCAGATTGTTCTTGAACGAGCTTTAAACTGTTTCCAGTGATTGAAAAAGTTCAGGTTTAGATAAGCTAACAGCTCTGTGCGCTTATAGTTATCCTTCTCTCTCCGCAGCGTACCCTGAAACCTCCATCATCGTTCTGTTGGGAAAGAGAGTCCAGCTGAAGAACATCATTGGGAACATGATCCTCAACAGCAGAGATGCTTTTGTCACCATGTCTGATGGCTTTGAATGGAAAGCAAAGAAACTTTTCAAAATCATCAGAACTCCCGATTTCTTCGGTGCAGGATGTCTGAACCCAGACCAGCAAATTATCGACTTGATGGCACTTTCACATCCCGGTCCCAAACTGTTTATACTGGCAGTGGATTCGGAAAACACCGAAGAGGAAAAAGTCATGGCTCAAATCAAGCAGGTTCAGAACACCTTCGGGGAGAAAATCACAGGCAACCTGGCCGTGACGCTGCCGGACATCGAGAGCTTCCAGGCCATGAAACACCTCAAAGAGAGGTTCTGCATCATGTTGACCATCGCCAATGAAAACCTGGCCAGTAAATGTGTGGAGTGGTGTTCAGGCCGCCAGCCATTCCTGTACGACTACAAAAGCTACGTGGAAAACGCCGTGGACCGAAGAAGGGCGACCCTACACAGAAAAAGGTACAAACTGTATTACCTGATGGTGTCCTCACTCCTCACAGAGCAGCTCCGCTTCTTTATCGCAGTCAGCAAGTCACAAACAGCAGATTAATGGTAACCAGCACACACACATAAGTCTGTTCTCATAACTGCGCGTACGAGCAGCATTACGGAAACAAAGGGATAATGAGAAAGCTTTAAATGCCTATAAATGATGTATAATATGAGATAAAATGCCTCATCAATAACGGCTGCATCCATCTAACAAGCAAAGGAGCCCCACTTTGATGTGACATCACAAAGGTGTGCAGCTGTCTCAGTCATGTGAGCTAAATGCTAAAGTTTGTCCACAGAAACACACATTTTCATAATCGTTTGTAGAACCAGTTTGTTTCTAAATGTTTGATCACAAGCAGCTGCAAAATGACCCAATCCAAGATATCCCATCGGACTTCTCCTGTTTGGAGTGCTGTGAAGGAAAGTAGAAAATGTCCTCGACTGAGTGTAAAATGATGGTTGGATCCCATCAGAACAGAAAGGCTGATTTTACTGCATTTTCAGTGTGTGTTTCAGTGCCCACGGAGCTGCTCCATACGACCACTGGAGAGCAGGTGAGTTTCTGGTCTCAGCTACATCAGACTGAAGGGTTGAACTGGGAAACACTGGGCCGGGATGCCAGCAGGAATAAACACTACTGTCCTGTTACTGATCCATGCTGACATCCCTCCTCCTGGGCAGTGTTGGGCTTTAATGCTCCGAAGCAGGATTCTAACCACGGAAAGAATCCTGCAGCATCATCCAAATGGAGATGTCTGGAATCATCTCCAGCCTTTTACCGGCTGAAGTAATGATGGAGGAAAAACTCAGAGCACTCAAACAGTCAGCTGCCCAATCACTGTTGGTTCTTTAAAGAACCTCCAAGATCCTTTCACCTCGTTGGATGTGGATGCCCTCAAAGCTGATGCTTATATGTAAATGATATCATTGTAACTTGATTTGTGTTGCTCATGTTGCAGACCTCATAAATGAGCTGAAGTCACAGCACGCCTGTGCAGGAGGACCAGAGGCTGATCAGCACGCCGGTATGTTTCACCACATGATTTCACCACAGTTTACAGACAACACGGTGAAAACAGGCTCTGCATGTTCACAGCTGATCCCAGCTGGAGACCAGGCAGTCGAGCTTCACACCCGTGAGTGTGCAAGGATTTAACACAGCATTTCTCTCATGTGAAATGCTACATGCTAACTTTATTCCCTGTAGAGGCAGCACAGCCACCCCTGCTGGCCTCAGGAAGTAAACCGGGAGACGCCTCAGAGTCACCGCCGACAAAACCGTTCACGGTCTGCAAAAGTGACCCCGAAAAACAGGAGGAAAACCCGAATCAAAAGGAACTCCACCGACATCATTCAGGTAAACTACAGGGGTGGGGGGCATATCAGGAACCTGACAGATCTGTAAATACTCTGAGAAAAGCATAAAAATGCTTTTTAATCTTTTACTTTCTTTGATACGTATTTTATACTCATGTTTTCCTAAACAAGGAAAAATCCACTTATGGGTCACGATGAAGATGTGCAGATGTTCTCCTGCACCTGGCAGCCTAAACATAACCCAGCCGATAATTTACCTGACATCAGTCGTCACCTGTTCTTTCCGGATCTATTATAATAATTAATATAGTTTTTAAACCTGACCTCACACCCTGAAGCTGCACCTTCATCCCAGGCTGCCGTCGTCTGGGACTGCTGTCCTCCATATTTGCATGTGTGTGTAATCTTTTGATTGAATGCATTTGTCTCAAGCACGTGTCTTTATTCTGCAGACCGCAGAGCCAATGGAACCACCAGCATTGTGTTTAATGTTGTTCTGCTGGGGAAAGCTGGGACTGGAAAGAGTGCTTCTGCAAACACCATCCTGGCTTCTGTGACCACAAGAAGTTCTAAGTATTTTAAATCTGAGGCTAGCTCGCTGCCGGTCACCACCCAGTGTCAGGAGAAGATAATGCCCCTGCCCTCTGGGACCATACTGAGAGTGGTCGACACGCCGGACCTCTTCCACGAGCACTTAGAAAACCAACAGGAACAAATGGAGACGTGTAAGCAGCTGTGCGAGGCAGAGCCAGGCATCGTGCTGCTGGTGCTACAGCTGAGCCGCTTCACAGACGATGAGAAAGAAATACTGGAAAATCTGGAGGACAAGCTGAGCTGCAGCATCAGAGAGAAGACCATTGTGCTGTTGACGCACGGCGACGACCTGAAGAAAAAGCAGAACAGTCCGCAGCAGTTTATCAATGAACACGAGCCTCTCAGGAAAATCGTCAACTTATGCAGCAACCGCTATCACGTGTTCAACAACAAGTCCAGGGACACCAACCAAGTCGTGGAGCTCTTCAAGAAAATTCCAAACTCGGATTTGTTTTTCTCTAATTTTATAAGGAAAACAGAGCCGGAGTGCTCCATCTGTTAGCTTAGCTTTGACTTATCATAACAAAGATCATCGATCAAAACTGTTAAAACTGGCTCACTTTAATACTTGCACATGTTAAAACTCACTTCCTTCCTTTCAACTGACTTCTGATCCTGACACGAGCATCATGAGTCATCACGGTCGTCATGGTATCACGCTTGTGGCACCGCAAAGAAACACAACCAGTAGTTCATGTAAAGACATTCATTTATAGCACAACTAGTGTCCACAACTCCATAAAGCACATTTACCTTATCCACAGGGAAAGCCTGTACAGTAACACACAGGAGAGGGCTCGTATCCAGATTACCTTTGTTCTGTTTAAAACAACTGAGGTTGTTTGTTGGGAATAATAAAATACGTCCGATGCTCCAGTAACATTCTTGTGTCCAGTTATTGAAACACCCCCTAGTGGTACATCCCAAAATAAACTTTTCCTCAGCTCTCAGAAAGATGGTTTACAAACTAAGCCATGATGGGAATAGTCGAAGAATTAACATGGCAGATGTCTTGCTCTGTGAAATAAGCTTTTCACACTGTATACGTGCAGAGCTTATAAATTGGTGTGTGATGCAAGGCTAACTAACGCCTTCATCATATCACAACTCTGAAGACTGGAGATCGTTGTCAACAAGTTTAATGATATTCAAAAGGGTGAAACTAGAAATAAGACAAACGAAAAAAATATGAGTATGTGCAGAATAAAATATACTTTATACTAAATTTCTGCTGAATAACATTCTAAATACTTCTGTGTGTACAAATCTATGCTACTGACGCCATCTTCACAAATGGCGGGTAATTTGCATAACAAAAAACTAATTTCACAGTCAAACAACACATAAGTATCTAACACCAAAACAATGTTTCATTTATCTCTCTCGTACATACCGGCAATGCAGCCTTGAACGAAAGACATGCAGACATTTGTTCCACCG
Source organism: Apistogramma diplotaenia (assembly GCA_015052665.1). Lineage (NCBI taxonomy): Eukaryota > Metazoa > Chordata > Actinopteri > Cichliformes > Cichlidae > Apistogramma > Apistogramma diplotaenia. The sequence goes on from VOQJ01043054.1 coordinate 14,490, forward strand.
GACATCATGAAGCGAGAGCTGACGCCATTACTGTTCGCTTGACTGCTACTGCTGTTCAATAAAGTTTTAGTTTAAATAAACCAGGGTTGTCAGTTGCAATACCTGGAATAAACACACGAGGGCAGATTTTCCCCCTTTGTTGATGTGGGTGTTACATGGATGAAATCAGTTTCTAAAGCATAACATTGCAACTTTGTAACAGAACAGCATTAGTTAACCCAGCACTGTGTATGTGTGTAAACAGAGTGTGTGTGAGCTAATGCAAGCGCCCCAGTTGTCTTGCTGTAAGAAGTGTGTGTCTGTAGAGTTGAGCTGTCAGACTTCTTCTGCAGTACGACCTCTGATCACTGTTTTACATCACCTAGAACCTGAAGGACTGTAGACATTATAAACTGTGATATCCTGGTGCATTTCTCATATAAGAACATCTGTCAGCAATATCAGATATCAAAACCATTTAAAAAAAATGCTCAGTGTATCATTACTTTCACTGTTGCTCATCTCATTTGCCAGGATTCTGTGGGATTATACTCAGTTTCACCTGCAGATAGCTGAAAAATGTAACATATAGAAAATTGTCCTGTGCAAACATATTTACAGAACTGAAACTAAATCATGAGAAAAGCACCGCTAAATAACTAAAACCAAAAACAAGCCAAGAAACTAAGCCATGAGAACACTGAGGAATCATAAGAACACAAAACAGAAGTAATACCAAACATAACACGCTGCGCCATGAGTCCAGGATCATGACAGACACTGCAGATTTTCTCCTGACCTTACTTTCCTGCACACTCACATAATTTTGGTGAGAATTCTGCAGAATTTGGTTGGTTAAACAACAGGTTTCTGCTGACCTTTTTCACGAGGCGCCTCATGAGTGTATAAGAAAATAATATCCTGAAACGAGCCATGGACAAACGTCATTATCCTCCATTGTGATGTTTTGGGATGTTCATGGGATAGGTGTCTGTGTGGAATGGTTATATGACTTAGCTTCTTCTCCTAGGCTAGAATTAATTAGATTTGAAGCTTTATCCTGAAACTGGACTCTAACTGGCCTGCTTCTGGTGTAACGTGAAGGTGAGAAACCGTCAGCCCCCCCCCCCCTTTCAGGCAGCACGCCTGTCCCTGAGCTTGTGGGGGTAGGGGTTGAGGCTGAGGCTGTGGGGGTTGTAGTGGGGGTAGCAGTGGCTGTGGGGGTTGAAGCTGGGACTGTAACTGGAGTTGGAACTGCATAACTCTAGCGGGGGTTGCTTCACCAGGCCTTATCACTGCAGCACAAACATCTGCCTGATCCTTTGTTCTCTCTGCTATTGTTGCTCTCAGCACCATTTTGCTTGTTACCGCCACACTTTTCACATTTAGGTTCCCCTTAAAATCCTAATTTTTCTCCCATTTAGCTAAATACTTACCCATTTTCTAATTACAATCAGCATCCACTCAACTTACCGCTGCTTCAGTCGAGTCTCAGCTGCATTCACAATCACACGTTTTTCCTTTATTCCCGAGAATACTTTAAGCGCTACTTAGTTTTCCCTGAAAACCCTGTCGACAAGTAACTAACTTTCCCTGAAAGTCAAACAGGACACGGACCCGGTCCGCAGCGCGAAGGGGAACCCTGTTCACTTGCTGAACCCTGTTCAGACCTATTGTTTGACGGACCCTGTCCAACTCGAGATTCACGGCTGAAACTTGACTTTGTTACTACAGCAAATGCTCACCTGGATCCCTGCAGTCTTGTAGCTGTAGGTAGATAGATATCAGATGATACAATAGTTTTGGGTCAGGCTGCCTTTGTTTGATTCTCAGACAGACTTTCAGTCTTGCTGGAAAGAAAGAAACTCTCAATGGCGAAAGAAAAGCCAAAACAGCCAAAATTCTCTGGGTCCATCCTCACCATGTTTGTGCAGGTACTTACATCTCTCCAAGCTGTATTCCATATCACCTGTGAGTAGGTGTTGAGTCTGAGTTCTGTACAGCCCCGCTGAACTGTCCATCTGCCCGGGCAGGTGTGACAAAGGCCCAAACTGGTGCCCGGACTTCCTAATTTCACGATCCCCCAATTCCAATTCGCAGAAATCCTATTATCAACAACCGAATATGTAAACATCTTCTTCCACGTCCTCAGTCAACAGATCAGCCAGGCACGCAGTCTTCCAATCACAGTAATTCACAACGTAGTCAGCCGGATATGTCCTACAGGGACAAGTGGGTTCCCCTTTCCCCAAACTCCTCATGGAGTAAATTTTATCAATAGAGTTGAGAGTCCAGCTAACCAAACCCATAATTAATTTCCAATTCAGAAGATATGCAGAGAGAGTCTCTTAAGCGCCAAGCAGCAAGCAGGGTAGATAAGGAGAAGGGAGAGAAAGGAAAAGGCGTCC
>VOQJ01043058.1:0-21829 GCA_015052665.1 Apistogramma diplotaenia
CGACTACGTTAGCGTAGCTTCAGCGCTCAATGAGCCGTATACGTAAGTTCTTCTTCTTGAGCATTGTTTTTGGCAAACAACAGAGGCTTCCTTTAGTGTATTGCAGCTACAAAATCATGCATGACATGGTTTAATATGACGCTTTGACTACATAATTTAATGTCGACAAATTTTTGTAGTCGACGTCATCGATTACGTCGATGAGTCGTTGCAGCCCTAATGGGCACACGGCCAATCAGTAGAAGGGTAGAGTATCAAATACTTATTTCTCTCAAGGTTTCTTTTAGTTGAAAGTGAGCAAACTTATAAATTGAGCAGAGGATCAAATAATTATCCCCCACTGTAATTTAGTCATTTATTGTACATACAGTAATATGAAAAGGTCTATCCAAATATATTGGACATATTTGTGTTTATCATGTGATAATTTGCATTTCTCTTTTGATTAGATACAGAGCATTCATCAGGTACTTTCCAACACACATAATGAGATCAAGGATTAGTTGAATCCTCACATTACGCTGAACAGGCTGTAAAATGATTGGTCATTCATGTTTCATGTTTGGAACAAACAATACAAACTGCCAAGCAGAAAACACTATGTTGTGCAACATTTAAAAAAATACATACATTGTTTAAACTGATTAGTTTTATATGATGGCCATAATTCTACTTATTTATTGGACGAGGCACTACAGTTTGCTCAAATTTAATTTATTATATATTTTTTTTACTTTTCTGCCTTTATCCATCTTTTTTTGTTAGGGCAGCAGCGATAAGACAGGGAAACTGGGAGAAAGACCTGGGTTAAGGCATGCAGTAAATGGCTTAAGGGCAGATTTGAACCCAGGCCTGCACTTTAGCTTTACAGCATGTGGGTCACCTGCTTAGTCCAGTGAGCTAAACTTGGTGACCACAAGTGTCCTTTTGTTCACACAGTTATACCCTCACAAATGGAGCAATTTGAAGTTTGTTGAGTTGCTTTAAATAGTTTCACTTGGTTTAAACTTACTCGTTCCAGCCGGCCCCACCTCATGTTTCAGTATCTGGAGGATGGCTGGGCCACTGTGGTGGCAGAAACTAAAGCTTCACATGGGAGGGGGGAAAAACACCTCACTGCCAGTTCGAATTCATAAACTACAACCTTTAATTCTTCTGATTAACTTTTCTTGAAGCATCTTTGCTCAATTGATGACTGTGACAATGATGATCTAGCTACTTCACTTTGGTGTAAGAATCATTTAATTTTTTTTAGAGGCCAGCACAACAAAACCTGCATCACTAGAATTTCTAGGTTGACTGGAAGATACAGTAATACCTTCTCTCTTTTATTATTGTTTGGACATTAGTTGACTATGGTTACGTGCACATACTGTACAAACTTGCTATCTGTAAATGCCTGAAAGCAATTCAAATTATGTGTTTAAAAGTTTTCTTAATTGGCTTCACCCCAGTTAAGGAGACCTTGTATCTCTAACACAGAGTCTACAGTATAAACTCATTTTATTGTAGAATAGAGCTAATGTTATTATTTTGTTGAAGGCATTTTGGATGACTTGTCAAATTCACAATGGCTGTGATGAAAGTGTAAAGCCTTAGGGGAAACTTTTGTCGACACCAAAACTACATTCTTAAGTTTGGAAAATTAATTTTTGTAAAGTGTTTCTCTTTAGCTATTTATGTCCTCGGTGAATGGGCATCATTTCAACTAAATACTTTTTTTCTACTGTGTAATATCTTAGGGAAATAACTTAAATCATGAATTTTAAGAGGGCTAGTTATTCCAGAAATATATGTGTGTCATTTAACAAGAACAAGAAATGGTGTCTGGGTTAAATCTAGCTATGAGCATTGAAAACTCATTTCTCTATGTCCTGTAACAGTTTTTGCTGTGTTGGTGAATATGCATTAATCTCTCTCAAAGCTTAAAAAATGGAGAGATCCACTTGGCCCATCTCTCATGTCATCCCAATGTACAGTTGGATATGGAGTTGCTTTAAAGTGTTGGCAGTTCCAATAATATGACAGATTTCAAGGATTGCATCAAGTCAGTTCTCCATTCATGATCAATGACTGATCTGGGCCGTAAATCAGAATGCCACTGCAGATAAAAAGCTTGGTTCTTGAACACTGAGCTTTAGAGAAACTACTTTTCAAATGCATTGCTGTTAACTGAGCCCACTACATTATCCATAACTGATTGGGAGACTTTATCAATAAGTGTTGGTACACATTTGCATCATGATGACTGTAATGCACACTGAATTTAAAACAGAAAACAATTCAAATCTCTTTAACATTGCTTCTATCACCCTTAATCTTAAGTAATGCACCAGTTATGAAGAGTCATATGAAGCTTTCCATTCTTAATCAGAAGGATGTCATCCAAAGCATCCCATCTTTAAGTGTTAAAGAGTCACCATAGCAGCACAGACATATTCCACGCTGTCTGTTATTTCAGGATTGATCGGATCCAAGTCAAAGACCATGGTTTTCCATTCTCTTTTAAAAAAAAGAGAATGCTCAGTCTCACATTTATCTTCAGATTACCCAAGGAAGCAAATGCCTATTGCTCAGCAGTTCCTAGCAACAGGTTTCTTGTTTAAAGGTTTTGACCTGTTTAAAGAGCTTTGAAGTAGCAGGTGTAGGCCTCAACTCCCCTACAATGCATTGTAAGAAACTTATTGTAAGTAACTCAGGATACAAGCCACATTGATGAGGAACAATTGGGCAACATATTTTATGTGATCTTCTTCATGTGATTCTCTGACATATGCCTACTGTTGTGTATATGGCATAATTGGTACTATCATGAATATGGAAGTTACAAATGCTCTGTGCCATAATGTGCCATAATGTGCCCCTATGCCATCAAAGATGTTGGTTTGAACTGTGAGCTGATCAAATCGATGGACCCTTAATGGCTATTCTGGAGGATGTGGTATCCACGATTTTCAAAAAAAGAACATTTGCATTCATATGAATTTATGCAAATTGCACTGTCAAAATTCTTGCTGGACCCATTTGTTCCAAAATGAATAGCAATATTACACCAAGGGAAATCATCTGAACAATTTGGCAGATATGGGTGAGACTCTAAATTAATTAGGAATGCGTGGATTTGTCAGTTCATTACTATAATTTAATTACACTGTGGCATCTGCTGTTGCCGTTGTAACAGTTGTAGTTTTCCAGTTTTCTAACAGTTGAGACTGACTGTAGCATACTCAGCGGTGTCAATGTAGTCAGTGTATTTACTAATTATTTACTATTTTACTAATGTATTTACAGATTTTTATTTTTAATGGTAGCACTTGACAGGATTAGCAACAAACAAGTGGACAACTAAACAATAATGTTCAAATAATTATTTTAGCTCGTGAGTTTTTTTAAAAACACTTAAAGTCTACACAGCATTAGAGCGAGCACCCTGACAATCACATGATCCCCTGTGACTAAGGCCTTGGTGATGGTGTGAGGGAAGACCTGCTGTTTAACTAGAGACCTCCAGAAGAAGCTGGTGGGGAGAGGCAACGAAGAGAAAAGAAGAGCATAGAGAGACAAGACAAAATGCAGACAATTGGGAAGCAAAGACAAAAGTTAATTGCATGCAATAGAGCACATCAGTGCAAGAGCAGTGAAAATGGGTGCAAAGGAATGCTCAGTGTATCATGGGAAGTCCAACAGCAGCCTGAGCCTAAAGCAGCATGACTAAGGGATGGTTCAACATTATCAGATCCAGTGCCAACTCAAAACTTTATCAACAAGTAAAGCTTTAAGCCCAAACTCAAAAGTAGAGAAGGTGTCTAACTCCCAAACTCATGCATTGTATTCATTAAGGACTAGACTGTCTTGTCAGTGCACTCTATTAATTGCAGCTCATTTCAGTAAAGTGGAATTAATAGAAACTGAACATGCTTTTCTTACATTGGCTCTAAGCCCACTCTTCACCCTGTAACAGCTACGGCCCAGAAACTTCTGGAAACAGGAAACAAGGACATTCAGGCAGGCGTTCTTGTTTGTAGCAGGTGATGCCAACAAATTGTAAGACATTGGGAATCCTTGTTTTACTAAAACCAGCAAGCCTTAACAAGCAGCAATACATCACTATAAAAAGGTAGAGAGACAAATCTGTGCAGCATGGGTAGCAGTAGTCACATTTGGCAACTGGCCCCAAAGGTTCATATTTCCAACCTTTTTTTTTTCCATGATCATTATTTGCAAACAAGCCTGCATGCCTAGGTGAGGTGTGTTTTGTAACGAGTGTACAAGCCATATTTTAAACTGCAGCATTATTAGGGAATGCAGTCAAACAAATTAGTGTGTGTGCATGCATGTGTGTGTCTATTCATTTATTATTTTTGATTGAACAAGTGTTTTGTCTTCTTCAAAGTTGCAAACTGACTGTTACTACATGATTTCTATCTCATATTATTGATGAAAAAAAACAAAACAATGAAGTGGTGTTGGTAGTAGAACCACAAAACACTGCTTCATGCCCTTGAAGCATGAAATTGAAAGCTAAACAACTGCATTTCAGCTTTTGTTCTTTTTGTACTTGGCCAGTCATAGCTTGCTGATGACATTACTGTCTTTGCCAGTTGGTCGGTTAGCTGCTTTGTTCCAAACCATTGGATTTATCACCTGAAATTTAATACAGACAATCCCAGATGCATTATATTTACCTGTGGCCACATGGCATTTTCTCTTGTGCTACTATAATGGCAAAATGTTAAATTACTGTGCTGCTCACCTGATATTTCATCAATTCTCTTCCCATTATTATGTCAGAAATCCAGTTTATCCTATACTGTAGTTTAAATACCTAAAAACATCCCATTCTCAGTTAGCTTGTTGTGTGTAGTGCTAATTAAGATAGCATAGTAAACTGTCATGTATAAGGAGCTGAACATGGGTGTGTTAGCACTGTCACACAGTGCTGTTGACTCTCAGTGAGCTTTCAAACTGAAACAGTCTTGTGGTAAACCAGTGCCAAGGCCTCCCTTGGTTTACCAATGGACTTAACTGGGCATCAATCAAAACTCGGTGTAACCAGTTTGTCCAGTTTTTCCAATTAATCGCCGAAAACATTTTCACAGATGACAAATTATGTATCTGTGAAATGTATCTCAAAAGCAGCTGTGGATTAACTCCTATGCAAAACATGCTTCTGGCCACCGTCCAACATTATTACTCAGTAAGAGAAAGGGAGATTGTGAATATATTTCACATTTGGACTGATAATAAGCAGGTGATATTGGCAAGGCTGGCCATTGTTTTACCTTGGGAAACAAATGTGCTCGGGGCTCCATGTAAGCTCAGCATGTGCATATTACATTGCACTCAATATGGAAAAAAAAAACACAACATTTCCCCAGAGGAAGAGATTGTTTCACAGACAACTTAGAATCACTGTTTATTGAAGCAAACAGCTGCTGCATTTTCATTTGTTACTTTGACTCTAGTTTTCTACAAAAATGCCGAACTTGACAGATGTTTTTCATGTCAGATTCTGTCAGAGGAAATTGTGGGGTTTATAAAATATTTTGAGTGCAAAGATGGTAGAGATGTTACATCACTCCTCATTCAGTGATGGTTGTAATACACATACGCTATTATAATTTTTGGCAATACACAGTACAGTAGGTCCCTTGACAGGTGGTGTGCATGTTTATACTATATCCGTTAATGAGTCTGTGTCTGAGATCGCGAGTCAGTGTGTGGGAGCAACAGTTATACAAGACAACTCAATTTTTCAGAGATCATAACATTTAAAAGAAAATCAGACAGTGTGGGTTTTCTATAGAATAAGTATTTTAGAGTTTATCAGCTTTTTAAGTGCGATTATTAAACTGACTAAATACATGTAAATAAATGCAAACTAAAAGTTTTTCTGCATATGCAAATATCGTTTTGTAGTCCATCATCTCATCTCATTATTCAGTCATATTTGGGCTGGCCATGGTTGCATGCAGGTAAATTGATGCGGAGAGCAACAAAGTCTTTGGCTGGTATCTAACAGTCATTTAGTTTATTGTCTTTAAAAAAAATGGCCAGTGCACAAAAAATAAATTTTGTCACATGCACTTCCCATATGCTGCTTGACTACTTTTAGTACACAGATTGCTTGATAAAGAATATTGCAACAGTGTAGATTATAGTGCTTTATATTTATTGCATACTTTGCACTTACTGTATACTTTACGCCTGTGACACACAACGACAACACAATAAAAGCAGTTCACAAGCAATAAGAGGTTTAAGACTGCTTTAGGTTGCATCTCTGTGAGAGAGACTTTGAAGAAATACAATACAGCACCAAATGGCTCCTATTAATTATCGGACTAAATGTGAAATATGGAGGCAGGTGCCTCATTTAGTGTTTAGGCTATTCTGTAACATCCAAAATCGGGCCTTCTCTGGAACCTCAGCCAACAAGCTTGCAGATATGAAGGTACTACAGTGCTTTAAAAGCGATCAGTATGAATATACAAATCACTTAAATGAACTCCTGAAGTTATGCCAGTATAGATTCATTATATTATTTTAGTCCCATTTTTTAATTCATATTTAATTCTTTATTTTTAAGCCTCTTCAGACAAAAGATGAATCAACATTATAATTATGCATCTTCGGTCACCAAGGTTTCTTTTGGGGAGGATTTTTCCCTTGCAAATTTAAAAAATAAAAATGAGGCAAGACTGCTAGTTATCTGTTTAGTATTACGGAGTTAGTTCATATTCATTTCTTTGATGCCAAGTAATAAACTGGGTTAGAGGCCTGCAGAGGTCAGAAATCATCGCTGTTGGTTATTTTTGCTTGTTGGTGTTGATATTTTTTTGGCTTAAACAGTAGCAGGAATGGATGTCCTGGAGACAGGTTTGGTCAATGCTATGCCTGGTCATAGCTGAGGGAAGTAAGACTGCTTCCCACACAAAGGTGAAAATGCACGTCATTGCATATTAAATATATGCAAACGAAACAAAACAGAAAAAACCTCCTTTGCAAAGTTGTTTTGAAATTGCATGCATAATTTCTTCTGCAGCTTAAACAGTAAACTACTGTTATGTTGTGGTGGTGCCCATCCAGCTAAGCTATATTACAATTGTATCTAAAGCTACAATAAAAATGGAAGGCAATTTAGTTATTACAGTTTCAGCTCTGCAAAAATGTTAATAAATAGATAAATCTGTGTTTCCATACATATAATTTAGCAATGAATTAACTGTGATTTCCTCAGGAATGTTTGCTCAGAAAAAAACATTCTTGGGAGCGTTCAGAGTTCCCAAAGCAAACCTTTAAACACCTGGTCTGGGGAAACGTTCATACTTGTTGTTAGAGTTTGTTCCCCGCTGATTTCAGAGGAGAGCTGTGCATAATCACTGCCGCTATTTCTACTCAAAAAATAATTTTGAACCCCTTTCTTCTACAATATGCCACCATCTACACACGTGTGCTTACTGTCTGCTCTCATTAAAATGAGAAGTTTTCTTATCGGAGACCTGCGAAATCAAATTGTACGAACCACATTTTGTTAAATTCTGGCAACATTTGCGGTGAGATGACTTCCTGTTTAGCAACTTCTTAATTGTTTTATGCATTTTTCTTGTGAACCTATTTTAAAAATAAAATTGTGGCCTCAGCTCAACCGACTCCATGGTAATACCAATGTGCGCAGCAACCAATGAAACTGACTTTTTTTCCTTCTTGTTCATACCAAGCTTGGAAACCTATCAGAAATGGGCCTCCACACTTATCTGCTGCCATCATCTGTGGATGCCAACATTATTGATATTTGGGATAAAAGTGAGCCCTCTGTGTTGTCTCTGTGGAGTTAGTCTGCTGTGAAGCCCAGATCAGAGGCGTTTCTGCCTGGAGATGACACTGACTGAGTCACGGGCTACTAAAGAGACTTGTTTTGTTAATTTATGTAGTACACACCGTATATAACACATGGAGCTCTGGCTGTGTCTGCACGGGTCTGATAGACTGGCATCTTCTCGACTGATGAGGACGGCAACTTTGCCGTGTGGCAGAGATTGAGTGAGGACGTGCTCAAAACACTGACTTTTGCCTGTCACAGCATAAAAACTGAAATTCAATTAACTCGAGAAAGAAAGAAGATTCTCGGCGCCCTCCTTTGTAATATTATCAGCTGTGTAATTTACAACATGAGAGTTTCAAAAAAAATGAAAGTGTTGCTCACCACTCAAGTTACTGAGGCAGGTATTATGAAAAGCTGTGTTTTAGATTAATGAACCAGCAACAGGGGGCTCTTTTGACTTTTAAATTAAATTTTTACAAGAACCATTTTTCAGGCAGCGTTTGGCCTAACGGAGACACATAATTTTTGGTCCTTGTGATCACAACACAGGGATGCATCAAACCTTGACTTCTACAAATGAGGAGCGCAGTCATTAATATGAGCGTGAAAATGCAGCAGCGGGTATTATAATTATAATGCAAAAGCTTCCATCATAACTCCATCTGTGCTCCTTCTTGAGAATCTTGGAGTCTGAGTGACTAATGACTAAATGACTAAACCAGTTTTATGAAATGATAAAGTACAAGATGTTGGGGGCACCAATTAAAAAGCCCATTAAAATACCACCAACCCCTTAAGTTTTACAGCTGGTAGATTAGCAAGGCATGTCAAGGGCTTTTAGGCTCTGCAGAATTTCTGTGTACATTTTAAGTTTGAATTAAAGTCACTTTTTGGAGAAAATGCACTATGGAAAATGAGTCAGTAAGTCAGAATACATGAGCACAAGTCTTGAGCCACCTTAATGGCTTTCTTGACAGTTATCCTTCAGCTGAGGCTGTTTCTGATGAGGCTTCAGTGAACAGTAGGAGGATCAACTGAAGGGCCAGATGCCTTTTTTAGGTCTTTGCTGGATTTTTTTTTCTGTTTATTGAGGGCATGACTTTCAGATACTGTTCATCTGCTGTCTTTTTTGATGTTTTTTTAAGAATGCACTGCACACCGTGCAGCAATAGGCCGGGCTTTCAGCGAACAGCTCTTTGGGAATCACCTTATATAGTATAATATAATTTTATGCCTGCCAAACTGTTGGTGGCATTTTTCATATGTTCAACTAAAGAAAAAAAACAAATGTGTTTTTGTGACAGGCTAGTGTGACACAATTTCAAATTGTTTCTTTGAAATTAGAAACAACTCTGATCATTTGAGTTGGTACCTTTTGTACACTTTGAGAAAATCTGGCTCCTTGGAATCAAAATATAAAGAAATGAAGAGTGACTCAAGACTTTTGCACAGTAATGTAAATTAATCCTGTCTTGTAGTGTAAAGACAAACTGACTCCCCCATAGTTACAGTTCATAAGTTTTATATCTTCCATTCCTCACAATTGCAACTAGCTGAGCCAAATTAAAAACAACATTCATGGCGTGGATGTCCTTTACAAAGAAATCCTGCTGTATGTTTTATTCACACGGCTGTCAAGAACACCCACTGTGCTCCAATACAGCTCTTTTCAAAAAGTATTAAAATTCTGTGATCCATACAGCCACAAAGCAGATAAAGGCAGTGCCAGGTCCACTTTAGTATTAGACAGAAAGCCATAAGAATGAGAGCACCATCAACCATCTGTTGTCGTAATGTTTTGAAGTAACTATACACCGGACATGTTGCTTTAAAAATATGTATTTAACTTGAGTTTAAATAAAAAAAAAAGACATGGATTTTGTCTGGGTGTTAATGTTTATGTGGGTAAAACTAGTCTAAGTCATTTTAAAGCTTTTTCAAGTAGAGCAGTGACTCATATTTTCTGCTAAATTTGATGGCTGTCTACTTGCATGATTTCTGCCACAAAGAGCTGTCTTATGACAAAAGTGAGCCAGTGGGACCTTTTGGCCAGTGCAATAAGCCCAGTTTAAAAAAAAAAGACATTTTTACCATTAAGTGTCATCCTTCCATGTTTGGTGTTTTCAAGAATATTTATGGGTTCATGTAGTTTTAAATAAAGCAGCACATGACTTGATTAAGTTGGAGGTGTTTGGTGAAAGTAGGGAGTTACCTGCTACCTCCTGTTTTAGTAAGTTCACAATTTTTTTCAAGAATCTAATATTGCCACTTAGGAGTCAAGCAATCCTCAGATTTAACTGGCTTTACAGGAGTTGTCCCCGAGGCTGTAGCAAAGTTTAATTACTCGCTGATTAAAAGCTATAAAATATAAACCAGAAGGTGATAGTGCTCCCAGGTATGATAATTATCAATTTTAGAGATTTGTCTACGTAATATGTGGAATAGTCTACAGAGATCTGAGGCAGTATTTTCAAAGTTATCCAAAGCAGACCCTGAATGAGCGTAAAGGAGTAAATTTTAAGTCGTTTTCACGTTTTTCTCTGTAATGTTATTAAAATAAGATGCCCAATATTAAGCACATGACACATACTAAAATATTTACAGACTACTACTGTTAATGTTGGTTGGCTAATGATGGCTCTTTAAAGTTTTATGGCCTTCATGTTCAGGCCCATTTGCTTTTGAATATCTTTAAAGCGAAATGTTTGATCGGTAAGTAGAATAGGTGTTTTAAAAAGCAATTTAATTAAATTTCTTTCCAGCCAACAAGTTTACTGAGTATCATAATAATAAAATATTTAAAGTTAGGGTCATTTTATGTCATAGCCTTTGGTTAAATAAAGTCTGCTCTTCATCTACAGGTACAGTCTTGGTGGAAAACATGCAGATCAATGGCCGTGCCCAGGACCCAGAAAGAACCATCTCACTGACATTGTTGGACAACTTTGACTACTGGGTGATACTGGAACCAGCACGGCAGAGACTCTACCTCAACAGCACTGGGCGCCTTCTGGACAGAGATGTTAGTACAGCACTGAGGGTGGAAACTTCAGTTTCACTTCTTTTAGTTTCTTCTAGTTTTGTTTAAATCATAATGATGAACCATTCCAGGTTGTAAAAAAAAATCTGAATTTAGAATCATACAAGATGTGATGTAGCAGCAGAGCTGGTGGCAATTTGTGCCACTATGTCATGGTAATTCACCCCTAGCTCTATATATAGTGATTGAATGAATAAACACAGTCTGTGTCTGTACATAATATGCTGCAGATCCTCAGTGCATACACACTTGTCTACAGTAAATGGTGCAGTATAGGATTTAAGATGTGGGGTGCAGAGGGATTAGTGTATGGTGTTGCTGTTGTAGTGAAAAAGCTGTTTTAATGCATGTGCGCAGATTAGACACACCAAAGAGAGGGAAACATGTACAGAAAAAACGACAATGGAAGAACACGTGTGAGACAAAGCTCTGCAGCTGAACAGGAGAGCGGGAATGGAGGGAGCTAGTTAGCTGCATTACACTGCGTGGAAATAAAAGTTCACCCTTAGTGCTAAATCGAGATAAGATCTGACAAGTAGTGATGACAGTATGACAAGATGCTGCCTTCCAATATAGTGAATGTGCTCTTTCATCTTTCATAATAATTTTCCTGCAAGGCATATTCAAAAAATAAATATTGGGTTGCCCAGGGTAGCCTAAAATATGAAAACAATTAGCCTGATCGGGACATACCAATACTATGCAGGCATTCTAATTAACCAGTAGATTTAACAGTGGAACCATGAAGCTTTCCACCATTGCTAATTAAGTATGCCTTTTGCTCTTTGCAACCTGTCAGATACAGTAAGCTGTAGCTTAAGCTATAGCTTATTATCACTATTATGTAAGAAAGATGGGAATTGGGACTCTACAACAATTTCCACACTCTTAAATAACATGTCTTTTTTCTCTGTCGGTCTCCATTTTAGCCCCCCCACTACATCAGCACCATTGTGGTTCAGGTGCAGTGCACAAATCATCTAGTTGGTACCATCATTTTGCACGAGGTGCGGATTGTTGTGAGGGACAGGAATGACAACGCCCCTCGTTTTCAGCAGCCACGCTACTATGTTTCAGTAAACGAGGTAAGGGAGCGACTCCTCCTGTGGTTCTGTGGGATTTATAATTTAAGGCACTTGGTGCCCAATACAATCACTAAGAGATGTTTGATAGCGTTTGCAAACTACTGATTGCATGAAGTTTTGCTGGTTGAAAAATGAACCAATCCTTGTGAAGGTTGGTGCAGCCTTTGTGTTAATTTCAGTCAATGTATCTCAGTGCATATGCACTGAGATGCAATATAGTGGCATGTGCTGCTGTTTGCCAGAAATACATTTTTGATAACTGTGGATATGACAGCGGTGCAGATTTTTTTTTAATGGGAACAGATTCAAAATATCATTAAGAGTCAAATGAAGTTGTTGACTCACTATTATTATGAAACTGACTTCCTGTGGCTATTAGTTAATAGTTTATTGTTAACTGCTTATTATTTATTGCCAATATTTAGTATTTATGTTTGGGTTTTGATATTTACAGCAGTTGCATGCAATGTGCTTGTGAGAACAGTATTTTCCCCCTGAGGGCTGAGAGTAGAGTGAAGTCAACATTTGGAATAATTGTATCAGCATCTATGAGCACCTTTTTTTTTTCATTTCGAATGCATCAGCAGCACCTGCAGTGATTCAAGATAATGCATCAAATCTTCAGACTTTCTCCTCATATGTTTTTGAGATTAGATGAGAGATTCCTGCTGAGTTCTAAGCATCCGCAACTTCTGTTCCTCACTGTTCACCCTTTGTGCATTTTGTGTGTTCAGAATCCTTGTCACAGTGTGTTATCATAGCCACGTGCAACTGCCCTAACAGTATAGTGAGTCATTCTACATTGCTGTCAACTTCCCTGAACGAGATCTCCTGCCCACTGGTTCTGTGGACTTTGCTGAGGGCTCTGGGGAACAGCAGTGGTTCTCATACTTACTTTTTGTTATTCTGTCAGCAGTGCACGTAAGCTTTCAGACTGCTGCTGACTGCACCATTTCCCCCCCTTTTTTTTGTATATTAATGGGATGGAGTGGCAGCAGTAATAGCCATATGAATGTTCTTTCTGCTGTAAGTTGGTGTTGTACTCACAGGGTGCTGTTAGAGCTGTTGACTTTTCTTTTTGCCTTGCATATTTTCATCTAGCTCACGCCACCTGGAACAACAATTTTCACTGGCTTCTCAGGAAATAATGGTGCTACGGACATTGATGATGGGCCCAATGGACATATAGAATACAGCATCATTTACAATCGGAATGATCCGGTAAATGGACAGATCACACAGCGTAATAAACACCCTCTAACCAATGCAACTGTCTTGAGTAATCACAGCTCATCTCTTTCAGAGCTCTAACGAGACAGTAGCAGTTGGCAACAGCCTTTCAGGAAGCATCGTTTTGGCGGAGAGGCTAAACTACGAGGAGAGAACGCGGTACCTGGTTTTGGTCCAAGCCAATGTGAGCACACACACACAGCCACTTTTGAGTGCACGTGTTCAGACCAACAAATGGGTTGTATACATCACTTATAAATAGGCCATGACTGACTTTGTCTGCTTCAGCATTGCAGTTTTGTTGTCACTTTTGTTTCTCTAGATGTTTGGATCTTTTAGTTGCATTGAACTCAACATGAAGCCAGTAGTTTGTTCCTTTGAGTTCACCATACACACATTTATTATTTAGTTAATATACTATACTCAGATTGTGCATGACTTTTAATATCAAGAGGAATAAACCCTTCAGGGTTTGTTTGCAACTTTTTTTGTTTCATTTGAAGCTATCTTGGTATACCACAGCAGGTTTGATCACTTATTTATAATTCATTTATTCAAGGGATTGCTCTCTTTCTTTGGACTCTCATTGGACAGCGAGAAAGAAAAAGAGGGATCCTTAATGGGATCGTGTTTTATTATCCTGAGTACTTCTGGCTTCCATCACTCCCCTTGGCATTCATTTCGAATGTTTGATGTTTCAGGGTCTGTTGCTTCAATTTGTTTGTGTTGCTTTTGGTGAAGAATTACAAAATATGTAATTTTTCATGTGACTTTGCGGGCACATGCTAACCAGCTTCAATCAGAGAAACACCCGAACTGCATGTTTCAACACTTAATTGGTGAACATCCAAATCTTCAAATATAGAGCACCTCCCCCGGCAACGTTTCTCATGATTCATAATATACTGTAGCTTATTTTTCCCACTGATTACATAATTGCTTTCCCTAACAAACAGCGGTCAAATATAACACACTCTACTGTGAGGTGAAGTGCTGCAGGACAGATAATCAATTAGCAGTCAACTCATTTTCTATTCTCTACATTTCCTGCATGAAAGAGCAAAAGACTCAACTCTTTGGGCTGGCAAGAGGTCCTCTGGGGGGATTTTATTTTCTCTTCCAAAAGGATGTCAGAGTAAAGAAAAGGAAGAAGACATGGTATTTACTAGAACTCTGCACTGCTTGTGTCAAGAGTTCAATTATACTGAGAACGTAAATCTTTGAAGTGCTGTGCTGCTCACTTCTCTGGATACCACTCAAGGAAGCAACAGTATTACAAGGGGAATCTTAAGGGTAGCCGCAGTGCTGTTGGTGTTTTATTCTATTGAATTATAGTTCTGTAGAAGGAAAGACTTTTTAATGAATGTGCTGTTCAGTGTCATTTAAAGTGTGTAAAGTTGTTATGAAGCCAAATATTAAGCAGATTAGAAATCCAACTTAATGTAGCACCATGGTTTTAATGGTTCATCAGCATCATAATAAAACTTTTTTTTAAAATCAAACACAGCAGCCTGTCAATAAAGTCGCACTGTTGTAATGGCACATTCAGAATTACCTGTTTAAAAGATTTAATAAAAAAAACATAAATAAATATATATATATATATATATATATATATATATATATATTTTAAAATCACTAATTCCAGCATGACAAAGAAAATTACGTAAATCAATAAATAAAAATAATAAAATCACCGAAACTGTGTAACATGTGACGCTGTAAGAATTCATTCAAGAGTTCATTGATCTTTTTAAATATTTCCTACAAAGGAGTGAGGTATTTTTTTGCATACTTTATAAAATCTAGTGGAAGAGAAACACTGCCTATGCAACTCTGAGTTCTATTCAAATATGCAAAGCATTTATAGAAGCACTATGACTACTTTCCAGACAGGTCTCCCACACTTTGACTGCAATTTCTGTGCCCAATTCCTCCTGCCAGTCTACCCTGAATGACTTAAAAATGGTCATTTAAAGTTGTGCGAATGGTGGGAAAAAATGACACACAGCACCTTTAGTATACGGTTCGATACTCATGAGGCTACCCAAAGTGATGAAGTTTTTGCTTGTACACTGGGATATCAGCTACAGTTGTAGAAAGTAGAAGAAATATGAAGGTGGGAGCTGAAATGCTTTCCGCCATTGCTGAAAGGCAGGCAGGCAATCATTCAAATACACGGAGATGATGTATGTCTCCCTTCAAGTTGTAAAAACTGGGTCCTGCAGAGTTAGCCTAAATGCGTGACTGAAGAATATCAGGGTGTTCAGGTATATTTCAGGAGAATTCAGCCGACAGTATTGAGACTGAAACATTAAGCAGTTTTAGATTAGTTGGACTATTCCAGAAAGGCGCTCAATCTTTAGGCATTTGCTTGTCTTCCAGGACCGCGCTCCATATCCCCCTAACCGACTAACAGCTACCACAACTTTGACTGTGGATGTTGAGGATGGAGACGACCTGGGTCCCATGTTCCTGCCTTGTGTTTTAGTGAACAACACTCGTGACTGCAACCCCCTCACCTACCGTGCTGCTATCCCTGAATTCACTGAACCGGTAAGAAGCAGGCAGACAGGCAAGTGTGAACACACTGCTGTTTCACAAGGTCATTTAAACAGAGTTCCTACTGCTAATACATGCACGTTTATGTTTTCATGCATGCAGGGTTGGGTTGTTATCGTGTGCGTATGCATTGTGTGCACGCGCTTCAGATTTGTGATACATCTCTGCCATATGCTCACATTCTTGTTGTATCCATGTCACGCCTGTTAAATACGCTAATTGCCTGATTACACCTCATCCTTGTCTCCTCACCTGAAGGCAGAGTACAATTTGCAGTTTATCGATGCATTTTGTGGTCCAATTGTACTAACAAATAAATCAGAGCTGACTCAGAGTCACAGCTAAACACCACTAGAATGCACACAAGAGAAAAAACCGAGAGGAGGTTCATATAGGAGCTGAGAAGTAGAGATAAATAGTCAGAGATGGCAAGTACAAACAGTGCACCAGCAGAAATGATATTATGATATGCAGTGATATATACTATGCAAGATTATCTGTTTGTTACAATATGTTTTATATTTGCCGTGCATCTCCGTGCATGGAATCATCATTAGAATGAGCCAAAGTGAATTAAACTGTGACACAGTGGTGTCCTCAGGTGACTCTGCTTTCTAGTATTATTATTTGTGCTTATTCTCTCACTTTTTGACATTGTATTCCTGCATCTGATTAATGTAAAATGATTGCTTCATTGTTAAAGCATTTTCATTGTATTTATTTATGTTTATTAGTACGATTTCCCTTTTAAATGCACTCATAGTTGCACCAACTGCAGTGTGAGGCTTTATAAGTTGCATTTAGCTGAGATCAAGCAGCATCAAGTGTGGCTTAAGTGTACTGTGGTGGCATGTTTTGAACATGGGAGATGAATGGGATAAAATTACATTGAACAGATACAGTGTGGCACTGCAATGAAGACAAAGTGGGATATATGTGTATATAAATGGGTTTTCAAAAAACAAAATCCAAAGTTGTGCTTTTGGGGCTGGGGTGGCATAGTGAGTCACATTTGTTTGTCCAGACTTTCCACTGATAGTTTGTAATTTATTATTTATGATAAAAGGTTTTCAGACTGCTATGCCAGACCTGACAGCACCAGCTACACAAACCGAAGCTTTTTCATCATCTGTTTAGCAGTTTTTTTCCCCTCCTATAGCACAGCATGGGTTTGTCCTATCTCCTTACCCTTTACTGTGAAAATACATGTTTATGGTGCTAGAAAGATCTTATAGTTGAACGTCTTTCTCATGGATTTCCAAACTATTAGTCATGTATTACTTCTTTCTGATTTGGCCTCTGATTGCTTTTTTTTCCCCCTCTTATTTTTGGAGGGGGGATTTTGCAGTGTAACCATTAGACTAACATGTCTGTCCACAAGGAGATTTGTCTTCTCATAATTGATGAGTGTATTGTAATTAATCACAATAGCTAGACAGACATTATTAAGTTGATCGGTATTTATTTTTTGCCCCGAGGGGATATAATGTGGGCTTTGGAGTCCCCTGGATAATGACTGCTGGAGGAGGGTATTATAGCTAATCATCATTGTGCAGAGCTAGGGGGATTTGATTTAGTGCACCTCCAGACATTGTAAAAGTGAGAGGGTTGGTTTGGGAGGGGTGTAAGGATTACTCCAGAGCTGATGGATATAAATATACCCCCTCAGGGAGGGATTCTTCTGCCAGTGAGCTGTTAGGTATGTGCCTATCTACACTAAGGAAGTTCAGCACTGGGCTCTTAGCATTCACTGTGTCAGCCATATGGAGGAATTTTGCATGAGGACAGGTATTGTAAAATGTGATGCGCTAAACATATTCCCACTTAACCATATGTTGATGCAAATGCATAAAGGTAAAGCTGAGGTACTTAGTGCTGATGATGTATGAGTGTGCATAAGCAGAGAAATTAGCCTACAGCACCACAAGCAGATTATCCTTGATGTCCAGCACTGTTGGATACATTTAGATGTATGGAAATGGGAACTGATCTAAAAGCCCGTTTCTATTATTGCACTTATTTTTATGAGTATATTGTGCTTATTTACAAGCTTACCCTAGCCTGTTTTAAATATACTTTATCACGAGTTTATTATCTAATGTCTACTCATCCTGAAAGTGAGGAGAAGAGTTCCTGATATCGAAAATGTAGGGAAGGAACACATGGCTGCATTTTTCTAAATATGTAGTGCTGTGTTCAGTAAAGGCGCAAATGCAAACACAGCAAGGCACGGCACTGCACAATAACAGCAGCCGTGCCGTCGGTTAACATTAATAAGCGGTGTATAGTATAAGCAGGTGGAGCTGAGGCGGCACCTAATCACAGCAGCTCCACTTTAAGCAGAAAACACTTAATGGGCCAGGCTGAAAGTGTAGAGTAGCTTCTCTGGAGAATCCTGGGTTTTTTTTATGTGGAAGAGCTGTGAGTTGGGAGGAATGTGCAACACATCACATAAGATTATACAGCAACCAAAATATTGATATATAGCACACAGAGAAGTTTCTGGGGCAGATCTTTTTTTAAGCAGGATTTTCTGTTTCAGAACACTTCTTTTTTCTTGGCTATGCATAAAAATGTAGTCCGTTATTTTCGGGGATACGTGCAAGAATGTGAACTAGAGGAAATTAATCAATTTGCATTTTGATTACGTTGCTGCATTGTTGACGGACTCACCTACCCCTTGTTGCAGAGCAAGCTGAACCCGCTGAATGTTACGCCCCCCATCCGGGCTGTGGACATGGACAGAAACATACAGCCCCCAAGTGCCAGACCTGAAATTCTCTACTACATCCTGGTTGGTAGGTTCATCACGTATCTTCATTGATTTTTACACCTTCAGTGTTATTTGGTTCAGTTGATGGCATGATTTTCCTTCTTAATTTTCCTTTTGGGGTTGATTCTGCCATAAATGTTCTCATCTTATGTTGCAGGTGAACCAAGTACATATTCTGCGTATTTCTCTTTGAACAAAACCACTGCAGAGCTGCGTGTCCTGCAGCCAATCAGCCGGGACTTGCATCAGGCTTTCACATTAGTCATCAAGGTAAATTATAGAAACATTAGACTGATTCACCCCTTAATTGTTGCATTTTTAGAATCTGCACTACACCTACTCAATTCTTTCGAAATCTCATTGCATGTACACTCGGTGCCTGCTCATCGCATTAATGTAACGGCGCAGTGTAGTGTAGTAATTATGACAAAGTGCGTTTGTAGTAAATTGCTGTCAACTTTCAGACATACACAGTCTTACAAGGATTGTTAAAATATTTACCGTGATAGAGCCCGATTGTCTCTTTCATCAACTGAAGGTAAAATATTGATTGCTCTTCCCTTCACATTAGGATGCTTTATTCAAGATCTCGATTCTCTTGTTATATTTTTAATGCGCTTTTGCAACATTAAGTTTGACTCTTAAAAACTTTAGCATGCACCCTTACCTGCTGTACCTAGATAACCTCTGTCCTGAAGGCCATTAACCTTATCTTTAGCTCCTTAGGAGATGGGGGTGAAAAATATGTTATGATTTATGGACTTAGCAGGACAGGCTGCCGTGCCTTCATGAATCTTAATTTAGAACAGAGTCAGGGATTGCCTGTGTGCTGCTGGTGCAGCAGTGCAGATGAACTTTCCATCTACCCATCACTAACCTCTAGACACCTCTGAGCACTGTGTAACCTGCTATTTACTGGCTGGAGAGCAAAGAGATGAGAGGAAGAGCTGCTTTCCACAAGAGGAGGGGAGGCTGATCATATGAGAGGCATTCTGAATGTCTTTGGGATGATTGTGCATAGCTAGAGGAAAGAAGATGGTTCAAAGGCGAGGCAGGAAAAGACCAAGATAGATAGAGATAGAGATATGTGTGGAAGATGGGAGATGGAGCCTTATCTACCTGATTCATAGAGAGGGGAAGGAATCATCGCTCTAGGAGTCAGAGGAGCAGGCAAGTGAGAATTAGACTTTCATTTCTTGAACATTCACTAATCCATCACAGTTTGAGGTCTGCACAGCTAATGTTTTTGGTAAGGTAATGGTTAAATAAACCGGAGACTATTTTAGACAACACGTCCTTTGTGTTTTAAAAGTCATCGCTAATCTTGATTGAGGTACAGCCACCAAGACGGCTATGGTGAAATGAAGAAAAATGTCAAAGGCAGATGGTGAGGGAGAGAAATAGGTTGGTGAAATAAAAAAAAATAGTAAGAGAAAGAAGAGATGGCAGTCTCAGGATGAGGGAATCGGGACACTGAATCAAAATTGAATGATAAACAGTGAATTTTGTAGCAGTGAATCTCCTGCAGACATGTGGGTTGCAGCAGTGGGGAGCAGGACATTTAGCACTGCCTTCCTGAAATAGGAGCACCGCTAAAGAGCTAAATCATGAGGGAACACTGTAATCCTACAACCAGGCCTTATATGTGCATGTGCATGTGTATGTGTGTGTGTCTCTCTCTCTGTGTGTTGTGAAAGAGAGAACATCCAGGCACACATATTATTGCTGTCAATGACAGCATTTTTTTCCCCCTCAGGTGTTTGTGTGAGCAGATTGGATCTCTGGGTCAGTATAGTTCTAGTGTTCTTATTATCACTCAGATAAGGGGAAAAGGTAGAAGATGTTCAGGGAAGATAGTCTAACATAACATCGCGAATGAAATAATAAGCGGTATGAACCTAGGCTGGAGGGAAGCCCAACTGAATGTGCCACAAGAGTGTTGATTATAGTAAGCACACAAGGCAGTAAACATGAAGTCACCGGGTCTTTTGGAACCTACAATTTACCATTTTACAGTAAGAAAGTGGATACTTTTGTTGCAACTGACACTCTGCAGCAAAAAGCCAAGTGAAACTGAGCTAATCTGCTGAATTAGTTCCAGGTCATGGCTTAAACTGATGTTGCTTAGTCCCCCCCCCCTCCTCCTCTCCTTCTGTATTTTCAAAGGCTTAATGTTTCAGAAGAATCACAGTGTGGGTGGCAGCAGTGACATATGTGCTTAGGAGGGGAAAGATTGTAGCGACAGCCTGACCACACCACATTCATTAAGTTTAGTCTTACTGGGCTGCGGCAGTGTCAGATTCAGCTGTGGTGTATGTTCAGCTTCATTAGGTTTTTGTGCGGTTTGAATGGCTGAGACAAAATACTGATTTATGGAAATGTACTGTGTTACTGAAGTAGCCATGTCACCCACCGACTGTGCCGCAAAGTGAAGTGGAAGGAATGTTTACGTTGTTGTGACTGTTAGATATTCCTCCACTTTAGTGTGTGTTTCTGTGTATGTGATACAAATCCAAACTGATTGTGGATGCAAGTCCACGTTTCACTTGTGCATGTGTACAGTACGACTCTGGAGAGTTGTCTTCCCGGTTTTAGTTGTAAACATGTAAAGGATTAAGAAGACCTATTGATCTTATGTAGTAGGAATGGAATTTTTCAGGAGGTTTCTCCCTTTTTTTCTCACAGATCTCTGATACCTGATTGAGCAGTGTATTTTAACTGTTTATAAAGTCATTTGCTCTCAGCGGTCTTGGAAGGGAACATTTCCATGATTCCGTGAGCTTCGTTCCATTGCTGAATATGTGTTTTGATAAAGGATATTGACACAAAGAGTTGAGATGCCATTGGAGATTTTATCATCATATTACACTGTTTTCTGGTTGATTTTTTTCACGGTGAGAATTGCAGACAGATTTGGGACACTCCTATTTAATAGTTAAGTGGTTAATTTTGGCATTGACTTAGCTAGTAATATTCCCAAGAGCCTCCTTCTATCACTGGTCACTGATTTGACAGCACAGGACTGCCACTAATTGCAGTCTCTCTCCTACAAAGGATGGTATTTGCGTTAAATGCCCTGGTAATTACTAAGTTCTAATCCTAAATGGACTCCTGATTAAATTTAGTCAATATAGCTTTTTTATAATTGAAATGACACTCAGAGAAATTATGCCTTTCTATTTCTGTGCCTGCATGAGAGTTGGAACAGCATAACTTTCCAGCAGAGTTGATACTGTATTTTCCACACAGTGACTTTTTCCCTTTTTCTTTTTTTCCTGTTTTTTTCCTTTTTTTTTTTTTTTCCTCCCAAGGCT